>PVHP010013795.1:23342-40558 GCA_004024765.1 Zapus hudsonius | reverse complement strand
GAGAGAGGTTACACCAGGGCCTCCAGCCACTGCAAATGAACTCCAGAAACATGTGTCACTTTATGCATTTGGATTTACATGGGTACTGGGAAAGTGAACCCAGGCTATCAGGCTTTGTAAGCAAGTGCCTTCTAACCCTGTACCTTACTTTTTGCAGTAGATCTCTCACTGAACCTGGAGCTCACCAGTGCAGTAGTCTGATTAAAGATCTTGCCTCAGGAATATTCCCATCTCTGCCTCCCCAGCCAGCACTGGCATCACAGGTGATTGGCACCATGCCCAGCGGTTTTACATGGGTCCTGGGGATCTGAATTCATCTCCTGCTGCTTGCACATCACGCATGTTTCTTTCTGAGCTATCTTCCCAGCCCTAGTTAAAATCTTTTAAATGGCTACTTTATAAGCGGCTATTTTAAGGTGATTATAGAACATTCAATGCTCTATGTATCTGTGACTAAAAATGTGTAGATCTATGTGTCGGAAATTTATGGATTATGCAGAAGTTTGTGGTTTAAGGCATGAAAATTTAATACATACAAAGAGACTAGTAGTGTGGTCTTTCTCACAATATTTTTTTTATATTTGAGCTGTCAACATAAAAAATAGACAATAATTTTTTAACTTTTTATTGGTAGTTTCCATAATTATAGATCATAAACCATTATGATCTCCTCCCCACCTTCCCTGTATCTCCTCCCCCTTTCAGTTAGTCTCTGTTTTGTTTCGGTGTCATCATCTTTTTCTCCCATTATGTGTAGGTATTATCTGGCACTGTGAAGTCATGAATATCAAGGCTATTTTGTATGTGAAAGTTTGCACTGTAAGCAGTCCTACCCTTCCTTTGGACAATAAAATTTGACATTTTAACTTTTTTTTTTTTTTGGTTTTTCGAGGTAGGGTCTCACTCTAGTGACCTGGAATTCATTATGTAGTCTCAGGGTGGCCTCAAACTCATGGCGATCCTCCTACCTCTGCCTCCCCAGTGCTGGGATTAAAGGCATGTGCCACCACGCCCGGCTTTTTTTTTGAGGCAGGTTCTCACTCTAGCCCAGGCTGACCTGGAACTCACTCTATAACTCAGGCTGGCCTCAAACTCATGGTGATCCTCCAACTTCAGCCTCAGTGCTGGGATTTTTAGGTGTGAGCCACCATGCCTGGCTCCATTTTTGCTATTTTTATTAAAAAAATATTTTTATTAATTTATTTACAAGCAGAGGGAGATAGAAGACAAAGAGATAGACAAAGAGAATGGGTACACCAGAGCCTCCAGCCACACTGCAAGTGAACTCCAGTTGCGTGTGCCACTTAGTGCACTAAGTGGGCACTGGGGACCAGAACTGGGTCATTAGGCTTTGTAGGCAAGCACCTTGACCACTGAGCCATCTCTCCAGCCCGTATTTTATTTTTGGAAAAACATTTATTTGTTTAATGAGAAACACACACACACATAGACAAAGAGAGAGAAAGAAAGAGTGAGGGAGAGAGAGGAGAGAGGGAGGGAGGGAGGGAGGGAGAGAGAGAGAGAGAGAGAGAGAGAGAAAGAGAATACAGGTGTGCCAGGGCCTCTCACTGCTGCAAACTCCAGACACATGCACATTTTGTGCACCTGGCTTTGCCTGTGTATTGGAAATTGACTGCAGGCCAGCAGGCTTTGCAAGCAAGTGCATTTAATCAACAAGCCATCTCTCCAACACCATTTCTTCTATTTTTTTTTCTATGTAGGCTCTCACTCTAGCTTAGACTGACCTGGAATTCACTATGTAGTCTCAGGCTGGCCTCAAACTCATGGCGATCCTCTTATCTCTGCCTCCCAAATTCTGGTATTAAAGACATGTACCATCATGCCCAGCCATTTCTGCTAATTTTAACCAGTACCATTTTGATGAAAATCCTGCCATTTGAGGAGTCCTATTTGAAACCCTGATCTACATCTGTTTGCCTTGAGCATTTTGCTATTGTACGTGAGATAGACTCCTACATCAGAAATGAGTTTGTCTGTCATCACTGGGACTGTTCCCTAAAGGCATAAGAGGTCTGGAGTTTATTCTTATCAATGGTATCAACCTATTATCCTACCAAGCCAGAGATTCTCAATTTTGCTTCCAGAGCAGAAGCTGAGTTAACAGATAAAGGGTGTGTCTGCAACTCTTCTATCATTGGTAATGCTGACTGTTGTTGGCCCTTTTATACATTCAGTGTATTTATTGCCTTTGTTATTTCTTTTTTTTTTAATTTATTTATTCATTTTCAAGCAGAGAGAGAGAGAGAGAGAGAGAGAGAGAGAGAGAGAGAGAGAGAACACCAGGGCCACCACCTTGTGGGTCTGGCCCATATGGGACCTGGGGAATCGAACCCAGGGCCTTAGGCACCGGAGGCAATTGCCTCAACCACTGAGCCATCTCTCCAGCCCTGCCTTTGTTATTTCATAAGCCTCTGAGACGAAGAGCCTAGGAGAAAGCTTCACCAAGCTGACGGCTTCCAAAGTAGGATCCTTAGTGATGTTAACCCTTCCCAGGCCCGTGTTTATGTGATCAAATTGGATCATGGCTATTCTCTTTATGCAAAGGTAATTAATTAGACATTCCCTACACTGTGCACCCCTAATATAGAAGTAAACTTCCATAGACAAGTATTTAATTTTCTAAGTAGTTTCACTCTTGCTGTGTTTTGTACTCTTCTTGTGACTGTTGTCTGTTGACATTCTGCAGAAGCATATCTTCTAATGAAGGACCCTGGGGTGCAAAGCTATTGACACCCTCTAGGGGTGTTGAGCTCTTTTTCTCTGTCAACTGAAGAATTAAAAGGCAGGAATGGGATTAAAAGAATAAAGTTTATTTCAAAGTAAGAGGTCAAGAAAGGAGAGAGAACAGGCCTCTGGGAGTAGGGGATTCCAGGGCTGGAAACTCTGCCACCCCTGTGGGAACTGGACTTTATTGAACGGGGGAAGCCCACTTGTCCATAATGCATCCAGTATTGCACAGGTTCTAGAAATCCCACCAAGCCAGCCCGCTGGCTGGAGAAAGTGGGGTCACCCTCTTCCCCATTTTGTGTTAAATATAGCCACCTACCAAGGGCTCTCTCTTTCCCCTGTCTGTCTAGCTCCAATAATGTTCACTTTCACAGGACAGAATTAAACTCATGAATGATCTGCAGATAAGAGCCATTCCTTCTATACTTCTTCCTTGTGTAAATTGGCCTTACAGGGTTTTATTGGCACTCGCTCAGTCATCTGTCACTTACCGTCCTAACGTGTTAACTAAACCGTTACCTTCAGCTGATCTCCAGACCTCCCCAAATGCCTACCTAAGGTGTCTTCTGGATGTTTAAAACAGGGCCTTCTTTTCTCCTTTAACTGGTTCCTGTTTCTTTCAGTATCTAGCTCCAAAAATCATGATTCCAATGATTAAGGTGATTATAATTAATATTTATCAATTACTTACTTCATGCCACAGATATCAACTTTAGTCACTACAGGAATACTATAAAATACTATTTACTTTCCAAAAGAGGAGCTGGGTGTGGTGGTACATACCTATAATTCCAGCCCGTAGGAGGCAGAAGCAGGAGGCCACCTGAGCAAGACGGTAACCCATTAACCAACTAAATATCTAACTCAGTAACTAAGTAAATAAGTAACCGTTAGCTAGCTAGCTAACTAACCAAACCAGCCAACCAACTGACTGACTGAATGAATGAAATTCTCAAGTAGAATAAAAATTTTTAAAGAAGAGGAAATTAACACAAAAAGATTTAGTATTTCCATGTGAGCACTCACTATTCCACCAGAACATGCAGTTCAGACATCTAATAAAACAAAACAAAACAATCATCTGGATTTGGGGGCCCAGGGAGATAGCCTGGTTGGTAACATGACCTGCATTTGGATCCCCAACAACCACATGAAAGATGGCTATTGGCTGCTGTAACCCCAGCGCTGGGGAGGACAGACAGGAGAATCCCTGGGGCTTGCTGGCTGGTCTAGTCAGATCGATGAGCTCCTATTTCAAAAATCATACATTTAATAAGGAGTTAATATTCAGAAAATACAAATTCCCACAACGAACTCAACAACAACAATAACAACAACAACAAACATTAAAATTGGCAAAAGGGCTTGGGAGATGGCTCAGCCAGTGAAGTGGAAGACCTGAGTTTGATCTCAAGAACACCTGTAAAAAATGCTAGGTTCCTGTTGCTCACTTAGAATCTCAGCAGTGGGAAGGTGGAGACAGGTGAATCCCTGGGGCTGTTAGTCAGTCAGTCTAGCCTAGTTGGTGAGTTCTAGGTCAGAGAGAGCCTGTCTCAATAAATAAATAAATGGTGCCTTACGAATGACACTTGAGATTGTCCTTTGGCTTCCACATATTCACACACACATAACCACACATACACCTACACACGTTTGGATATCCCCCCAAAAAAAATTGGCAAAGGAGTTGAATAGATATTTCTTCAAAAATGATGTAAAAATGGCCAACAAGCACATAAAAGATCCTTAGCGGCCTCAATTATTAAGGAAATGCAATCAAACACCACGATGAGATATCACTGTACACTCATTCATTAGGATGGCTATTCTCTTAAGAAGCAGAAAGTACTGATGGGGGTTGGAGAAACGGGAACCCTGTGCTCTGTTGGCAAGATGCAAACTGATGCACCTACTGTGAGAAAGCAAGACAGTGGGTCCTCAGAAATCACAGAGATTCCCACGAGAGCTAACCGCACCCGTGCAAGCAAGTGCAAAGCAGGAGCTCAATGAGACGTGTTCATCACAACTTGTTCACAGTGGCCCAGGGGCGCTGGTAACTCACGCGCCTGTGAACAGATGACTACGTAAACCAAATGTAGCTGATACAAGTGGTGGAATATTATTCAGCCTTTAAAAGCCAAGCTAGTCACAAGAAGACAAATGCTGGGGGATTTCACTTTCTATGAGACTTCTAGAGAGTTCCACTCCTAGAAACAGAAAGGAGCAACATGGTTACCAGGGGGCAAGGGAGAGGGAAAAGTCGGGGGGAATTAATGTTCAGCATGTACAAATTTGCATTTTTATAATAGGAAATATTTTTATAGATTGGCTATACAACAATGTGACTTTGTTGGCATTAGTGAGCTATTCACTCAAAATAGCAAGTATGACAAATCTTAGGTTATGTGTATCTTATTACAATTATATATATAGATGCTCCCCCAAACACAACTCTCCCTCCTCCCTGCCTCTCCAGTGAATGCACACACCACTGTTATGATCATTTATCACATGTTGCAATCACTTGACAGGATGAAGGTTACTGTCTCACTCACATCTTGGAATGAGAGAAATCCTCATCCACTTCTAGGGTCCTGACCAGAAGTCAAGAGAATACAGCAAGGTCCATGCCAACATAGAAGAAGTGTAGTGAACGGCGGGCTATGCTCCAGGGCATTGCCATGAGTGGCAAGGGCACACCTGTCTCTAGCTGCTTCACTTTGAGGCTGGATCTGGAGGGACCTTCTAGAGGCAGCAGGTGTGCAATGACTGAACAGTGAGAATGAGAGCAAAGGGAGTCACGAGTTAAGAGGAGCCTTTGGCCAAGTGACCAGTCCATCCCAGAAGGACCGTGTGGACAGAGAGCCACAGGGTGGGAGTGAAACTGAACAGAGGAGGAAAAGTGGCTCATATAAGCTCATGTTGGCAACAGATGAAATTCTTACCCTCCAGTTGCATGTTCTGGGGCAAATTTCCCTTGAGTGCATGGATTGCACCGTCACATGGCAGCTCAGACCTTCTTCAATTATAAGTTACACGCTGTTAATCAGGCTGATTGGACTGGCCCAGGTCTGGTATCTGTAAGGTGCCCACTCAGTCCTGGGTGATTATTTTTTCTCTCCGTGGGTCTTGAAAAGGAGTTTTAACAATGAGTTATCAAAAAACAGCTTTTTAAAGTCAGCATAATGTCAACCTTTCAAAGACGTATTCATCAAGTTTGCAATATTCCGAAGAATATTTGTGTTGAGTAAAAATCAAACAGGGCCGGACAGATGGCTCAATGGTTGAAGGTACTTGCTTGCAAAATCTGCTGGCCTGACTCCCCTGTACCCATGTAAAGCCAGATGCACAAAGTGGCACATGCATCTGGAGTTTGTTTTCAGTGGCAGGAGATCCTGGCACACCCATACTCACTGTAATAAATAAATAAAATATGCAAAACAAACAAAATAGACAAAACAAAGCCCAAAGTGAACCAACAAACCAACCACCCACACAAAACCTCAGCAAGGCAAAACTAGTATCCTGAGCCTCCTGCCCATCTGCAGAGGCCGCCACACCTCCCAGCTCCCCCCTCTGCAGAGCTGGCTCCCTGTAAATCACCCGCTTCGCTTTGGAGGAGAGGAACAGAGGAACAGGCAGTTTTCGCAGGTTAATTTTCCTCGGAACGTTCTGCGTGATCTTTTCTCAAGCCTGGTTCCCAAAGGTGCTACTTAAAGTATTGATTGTTCAGTCCTGGACCATAAACAGAACTGCATGGTGGATGGGTCCAGCGATGGTTGCTAAGCAGCCCTGAATCTCTGTGAGCACTTACTCTGTGCCTGTCACCCCAGATTGCCTACTGTTAGCCCTGGGTCCCAGCACTGGCCCAGGGAGCCTTACGCACAGACACAAGGACTTAGTATTCTCGTGGTGGAGCTGCGACTCCAAGCAAATATTTGAATTCTCCAACACAGATGGCCTGCGGTTTGAGAAAGGATGGGGGGCTTCTCAACAAGGGAATCATCTGATTATCTGGACACTTTTGGGGTCTGGAGAATCTCTCTCTCTCTCTCTCTCTCTCTCTCTCTCTCTCTCTCTCTCTCTCTCTCTCTCTCCTCTCTCCACATACAAGGGCTGTGAACCTCTTGGTAGGCAGTCTCTCCCAGGAGTCTTCTCCAGATACCACCTCAGGTGTCCTGGGTGGGCCCAGGGAGGTCAAGGGGCGCCTTTCTCTTTAAGAGCCCCACAGGCAACTCTGATTGGCTGTAGCGATGCAGGTCTCCCATCCCCGCTCCCTCCCAGTGTCCCCTCCCGCGTCGCGCTCCGCTCCGGCTCTTTCCACGACCCCCGCCCCTCCGCGCCCCTCCCGCCCCTGGCTGTCGCCGCCTCCTCGGCCGCTGCTCGGGTGACACGCCAGCAACAGATGCCAGTCGCCGAGATCTGCAGCGTCGGGCCACGCTGAAGAGCCGAGACTCCGGCCCGCCGGTCCCCAGCCATGCCGGGCCGGGCCGTGTCCCGCGGCGACGTCCCGGAGGAGGTCCGCGCGGGGCTCCGAGGCGCGGCGGACGCGGCGGTCCCCGAGAAGCGGCTGATCGTCGTCTGGAGGAACGTGGTCCTCATGAGCCTGCTGCACCTGGCGGCCGCCTACTCGCTGCTGCTCGTCCCCAAAGCCCAGCCGCTCACCCTGCTCTGGGGTAAGTCCCGGGGCGCGCGCGGAGCGCCCGGCTCTCCAGTCCGGGTCGGCGGGGACTGGCCGGCGTTTCTGTCCAGGCACCGTCAACTTCTGCTCGCCTTTCCCGAGGCAGTCTGCCCCGCAAGCGCGCGGGCGGGCTGCAGATGGAGAGGGACCCCGAAGGAGTCGCTGCGCTCCCAGAGGCTGGCACCGGCTGGATGTGGGGTCTGAGCCACGCGGACTGGAGGGGTCCCCTGGGTTCTAGCGGTCGCCTTTCGGCTTCTCGGTCTCCTCCCGTGGGTCACCAAGCATGGAACAGAGACAAGCAAGGGACAGGAGGGCGGGGGTGGTCACAGGATCGTGTCTTGGTGTTTCGCATCAGATGCTAACTAGTCCCCTCCCTGACTCTCTGAGGACCCTGCCCATGCCAACTGCCCAGCCGCAATTCCTCCACTTAGAAGTTTCTCGGGGAACCAGCCAGAGCGCACCCCAGCATCAAGCTCCCCCTGCACTCTCTTGCCACCTGGCCGTGCGGGTGTGTCCCCTTCCTCCGAGTGCACCTGCGGCTCTTTGACCACTCTCCTTTCTTGTACCCCCTCCCACAAGGTAGAGGACTGGTTGGGGGCGGGGTGCAGGGACTGTCCTGCCGGTCCTGTGCAACCACAGTCACTGATCTGAGAACCACCCAGCAGGCCTTCCTGGTCCCAGTGACTAGTTTTGGCTTCTGTCACCACAACCAAGGAAAGACAGCAGCCAAGTCAGAAGGCACAGGCTTCAGTAGGCTGAGTCCTGAGGAGTCCCTGGATTTCTGAGATCTCTGAGGTGCCCCGCTAGAGAAACACAACCTACTTTTATTTCCAGAGGGGAAAATAGCCGAAGCCAATGAGAAGACCTTTTCCTAAAAGCTTGTTTGCCACAGATCCAGCTGCTGATGCCTAGGTGGGTACTAGGGTCGCTGAGGTTGTGCCAGGTCTTCCCATGAAGTCCTGCAGACCCCATGCTTGGCAGCAAAACCCTCAGGTTTGCCACAGGGGTGCCTCTTCTGGTGTGTGGTTCAGAGAGGAAACACGGTGTTGAGGGATGGAGAGAGAGGCAGGGGTCTTTAGAAAGACCCTCCAAAGATGCAGATACTCTATTCCCTTGTCCATTTACTTTTTTATTTTTTTTTTTAAATTTTGGTTCTTCAAGGTAGGTTCTCACTCTAGTCCAGGCTGACCTGGAATTCACTCTGTAGTCTCAGGATGGCTTTGAACTCATGGCATCTTCCTACCTCTGCCTCCCATGCTGGGATCAGAGCCACCACACCCCTTTACTTTTAATGTACTCTTCAAATCCTTTTTATTTTCACCATTGTCTTTATGTGGTTTTTTTTCTGTATTTTTTCTCTAATTGAAATCGACAAGGGTAGATGATGGATGGTAAGCTGTTGCTTAACAGACACATGCTCTCTCTACCCACCCAATGCACCTTGATCTTGCTCCTGGCTCTCATTTGGCTTCCAAAGGTGAGGCAGTGCACAGAACACCAGAGCCCACCAGCCTCTAGGGGCCTAGGGCTGATCTCTAATAGCTGTGCTGTTCTGAGAGTACTAGGGAGAAGTGAACACTTAAAATATCATCTTACATTCTTGGAGCTCTGTGGGGCCCACAGGCTCCGGCTAGAAACCACACGATAAGGCCCTTTATCAAAGAATATGCTAAGTCACCTCCATCTTTTCCAGACTGCTGTCAGTGACAAAGATGACATTTTTTTTTTTCTGGAAGACTTTGGCTAGAGGACATGTCACTCAGCCCTAAACTCCTGTAGGAAGAAGCCTGTTTTGGGCAGAAACCTGGTTCTCCTCTGGAGGGGGGGGGATGCCAGCCCACTCTTGTTACCTTTCTGTTATTTGCCTTGAGCAGAACTATTCGCCCTTCTAGTCTCTAAAATCTCCCTACCTTCACTGCTCTCTAAAACACAATAAAAACAAAACACAAAAAAGAGCACACAGTAGTGGATGTTATAGTTTCAAGGTCCAAACTTAATGACTCAGAAACAGTCTAAACAATGGACCTTATTTGATGGATATCTTTCAAGAGAAGAAGTGAGGGATGATCAGATTCCAGTTAAGATTGGTTGTAGCAGGGCATGGTGGCACCTGCCTTGAATCCCAGCACTTCGGAGCCTGAGGTTGGAGGCTCACCCTGAATTGGAGTCTAGCCTGGGGCTAGAGTAGGTGCCAGGTCAGTCTAGGCCAGAGCGTGACCCTCACTAGAAAAAGTGAAAATAATTTTAAAAATTGGCTGTGATGATGGCCAGCCTCTGTTTGGTAATCAGAGGGACTAGAGGCACTGTTGACTCAAAGTCACTTTCAGTGTAAACCCTGGTGTCTTGGCCCTCACATCTGCCCCATGTGGAGCTATTTTCTGCCATTTCCTTCTCGGTTCAATTCAGCATGAGGGCTGGGTTCTTGCCCCAACAGGCTGCTCAATCACTCAGAGACCTGAGTTGCCATGGAAATAGGCTTAGCCTGTCCATTGCTTGCCACTCTCCTTCCCAACTGAGGGTGGAAGCTGAAGGCATCCGTGCAATGCACCCAAGGGATGTATCAGGTGGGTGGTATGTGGAGAGTGCTTTTCATGGTAGAAGATGTCATCTATTAAAAATCCATCAAGTAGGGCTGGGAAGATGGCTCAGCAGTTAAAAGTGCCTGCTTGCAAAGCCTTCCAGCAATTCAGTTCCCAAACCACCCACATGAGCCTGACAAAAAAAGTGGAGCAAGTGTCTGGTATTCATTGGCAGCAGCGAGAGGTTCTCATGCACATGCAACTACACACATGACCAAATAAATGAAATTATTTTTTATTTTCTTTTTTCTTAATATTTTTATTTATTTGCAAGCAGAGAGAGAGAGTGAGTGAGAGAGAGAGAGAGAGAGAGAGAGAGAGAGAGAGAGAGAATGGGTACACCAGGGCCTCCAGCCACTGTAAATAAACTCTGGATGCATGTACCACCCTGTGCATCTGGCTTTACATGGGTACTGGGGAATTGAACCTGGGTCATTAGGCTTTGCAGGCAAGCACCTTAACCACTGATCCATCTCTTCAGCCCTGAAATTATTTTTTAAAAATCTATCAAGTAGTTCATTTCAACCTCCTCCACTGCCCACCCTCACGTCTCATGATTCTCCTGGGGGCCAGAACATGTCGGTTTCTCTTCTGATCCTCCTGTTTTCTGAGTGGGCAGAATGCCAAAACACATTGTACTGAGTGCCTGAAAGTCCTTGGGGATGAGTTTAGGAGCTTCAGAAACAAAGCAAACTCCAGCTAGAGGAGAAATTTCCACCTGAAGAGGAGCTTGAGAAAGTGGCAGGTTGGAGAGCTCCTGCCCAATGGGCAGACAGGCGACACACTGGGTGTGCTTCTCAGGGGAACGGGCAGAAGACACCTCCTCTTCGGACAAGTCTCAGGACTTACTGATGGCCTCCTGGCATCTAGTTATTGATGGCCAGAAATCAGTCAGGAGCTCTTCTGGGTTCTTCCTAAATGTCATCAATTTCTCCTAAATGTACCACATAGAGACGTATTTTTGCCAGAGGTTCCAGGCAGTAGCAAGCTCGCAACAATACAACTTCTCTTTTCTCTCAAGTGCACTGGCCATCCTCCTCCCCTCCTGCCCCAGAGCAAATCAGCCATTGTACAGGTGGACATGGGATATTCCCATGAGCCCCTGTGCTGGGAGATCCTTAGTGGGCCTGTCTGAGAATCGGGGAGAATAACAAGGCAGAGTGATGGAGGGGAGTCAAGAGAAGCTGGGGCCACAGTCACATTCTGAGAATTGCCTTGCCAAGATGAGCTCTTTTGTCAGTCATTGGGGAACCTATATCCACATCTTGGAGTCCTGCTGTTTGTTGGATTATTTCTGTATAATCGCCGAGATTGTTGCCAAATCCCCCCCCAGGGCATGGTCATGGACTTCTGTCTTCCCTCCAGGTTCTCTAGGGCAAGCGAGGCTTAGTCAAGAGGCAGATTTGTTTGGGAATCCAGTTTACCAGCCGCATCTCAGAGCTTCCATTTTCTCTCCTGCAAAATGGGTATATTAATACTCTTTGCTCATAACCTTGTGAAAATTAGATAATAGACATCATCACAGTGCCTGGCCTTTAGTTGGCACTAAGTAATTATTGTTTGTACTAATATTTTTGGACTTGATACTGGCCCTTTTTCTTTAGTAATAGAATAAAAAATCTTCCAGCACATTATATTTTCATCGTTCACTGCCTCTCGTTTGGCTTTGGAAAATGAAAACTCTTCCTCAAAATTTCTGAAGAGGGATCAACCCAAATCCATTTTGGACCTCCTTCCGCCCCCCCTCCCAAACCTCCTCCACCCTATTTTCTTCCATCCATTCAAGTGACAGTTCACCTTGGTCTTGGCTGCTAGCATTTTCTTTGGAGGTTTTGACCACAGTCAAATATGAGGGCTAAAGAAATAGGGCCAGATAATTTAATTGAATCTCTTAGATTATTTTATTTTTATTTTGAGACAGGGCCTTGTGTAGCTCAAGTTTTATGTAGCTCATAGGTAGCTGAGGGTGACCATGAACTCCTGGTGGTCTTGCTTCTACCTCCTATGTGTTGGGATTCCAGGCATGTACCATGACATCTGGTTTTACTCAGTGCTGAGGCTCAAATTTGGAGCTTCATACATGTTAGGCAAGCACTCTACTAACTGTTCCCAGTCGTTAGTCTTGGTTTTGACTTGTTTTCTTGCCCTCTCTTTCCCTTGTCATCATTTGAAAAAATCATTAGGGCTGGAGAGATGACTGAGTGGTTAAGGCACTTTCCTGCAAAGCCCAAGGACCTGGGTTCGATTCTGCAGTACCCACATAAAGCCAGATGGGCAAAGTGGCTCATGCATCTGGAGTTCATTTGCAGCGGCTGGAGGTCCTGGCATGCCCAGTCTGTCTGTCTTCTCTATCTCTCTCCTTGCAAATAAATAAATGGAAAAAAATTTAAAAATCATTAATGCTCAATTAAACTCTTAAAAACTCTCAAAAGAAGTGTGTGCCTCTTCCTTTAAACCTCTAAATCCCAGCCCATTATTACAACTCATGCATTTTTAATAGGGACAAGGCTGGAAGCCTTGAGCCAGGCAGTGCTGAGCCAAACCAGAGAGGATGAGAGTATGTCTTCTGCTGGGTGCATAGTCCCAGCAAGCATAAATATAGATTGAGGTTGACATTAACTCAGTTTTCTCTAAAACTGGTCAAGGTCATTGCAGACCGCACTGTGATCATAAAATGAGACACTGAGTTGCATTATAGAAACCAGACTGGGATCCAGCATTGCAGCTTTCGACCTGCCTCTTTACAATTTGGGGGGCTCGGTTTCCTTCTATAAAATGGGGCAGTGGTTCTGAGTTATCTAATATTATTACCTCCCAAGGAGTGTGGTAGGGGACGCTGAATACTTGTGGAGAAAATGTAAGACACAACTTTTACATTCAAATATATTAGATTATGACTGATTATGACTGTGCTGTGTTTTAGCTCTCATCTAGCTCTGTGTGTTGAATAACGTTGTAACAATCATTTGGAAAAGCCAGTGACTTGTCTGCCTATAAGAGACATAGCCATGGTGTTTTTTTAAGGATCTTCAATAGAAAGTGTGTTTGGGGGCTGGAGAGATGGCTCAGTGTTAAGTTGCTTGCCTGCAAAGCCAAATGGCCCTGGTTCAGTTCCCCAGTACCCATGTAAAGCCAGATGCACTGAGTGGCACATACATCTGGAGTTCGTTTGCAGTGGCAGGAGGCCCTGGCATGCCCATCCATTCTCTCTCTTTCTCTCTCTCTTCTCTATCTCTCTCTGCTTGCAAATAAATATATGAATAAAATCTTTTTTAAAAAAGAAAGTGTGTTTGGGTGGCATTGTCCTCATTAGCCCGTGTTTTAACTCGGTACTCTCTGCCTACAGTCTGCCTGACCCTCTGTTGTAGTTACCTCTGCATTGCTGGCACAAAATACCTGACTGAAAGCAGCTGATGGGAGGAAAGGGTTTATTTCGGCTGATAGTCTCAAGTTTCATCATGGCAAGGAAGCATGATAGAGCAGAGGCTGCACATCACTTCTTGCCACAGCTGGTAGAAAGTAGCAAGAGGGTGAGCTGAGTTCTGGCTGGCTAGAACACCCCTAAGAACACCCCAGCAACACACCTCTTCAAGCAAGGCTCCACCTTCCAAATTACCACTACCTGGGGACCAAGCATTCAAAACACATGAGTTTATGGGGGACACCTAATTCAAACCAGTTCATCTTCTTTCCCATGCTTCACAGTCTTGGGGTTAAGAGTCCAGGCTTTGAATTAGGCTGTAATTCCAGCATTTGGGAGGCAGAGGCAAGAAGACTGTGTTAGAGGCCAGCCTGGGCTACACAGTGAGTTCCAGGCCAACCTTCACCACACACATCGAGACCCTGTTTCAAAAAGCCCAAACAAACAAGAGTGTGGGATTTGAAGGTAGAGGGTCTGGGATGGGAACCCTGCTTCCAAGTACAGCTACACAAATGTTCGAAGCCTCCCTCAGCTCAGGGTCTCCAGCAGCAGTGAGGCCAGCACCAGCCGTAGCTGGGATGGAGGAGACCACACAGCACAGAGCACCCAGGCTTCACACGGAGCCCCTCCGATCAGTTCCTCATCCATGGGAGAGGGAGCCTTGCTGCAGCCAGCACCCTGGGTTAAGAAAGCCCTCTGGTTGTCAGGAAGTCCTGGTCATGGGTGATCACAGTTCATCTTGTGTCTGATTTTATTTTCTTTGGCATTGGATTGGGGGCCTCAACAGGTGCCATCTGTCCTCCCTCATAAATGCTGTCGTTTGTTCACTGTGTGTGTGAATGGCCACGAGGGAGCTGTGCAGTCCTGCACGTATGCAGTTACATACTCATTCAATGGACAGTTCATTCACTTTTTCTTTCATTCTAGTGATGGTCAGAATCACCTCTGTAGAGAGAGAATATGAATAGGCACTCCAGGACCTCTAGCCACTATAAATAAACTCCAGCTACATATAACATTTTGTGCATCTGGCTTTACGTGGATCCTGGAGAATCAAACCTGGGTTGTTAGGCTTTTCAGGCAAGCACCTTAACCTCTGCGCCAACTCTCCATTCCTAGTTTTAAATTTTTTCAGAAGCCTGGGCGCTTGTCCTCTGCAGAATTGGGATCTCTGAGAGTGACGCCTGGCTTTTTGTAAGGTTTTTCTCTAGATGTTTCTGATGCACTGGTAGGCTCAGACCATTTTTTAGTTTCCTTATCAAACAATATTTAATAGCAGGGCATGGTGGTGCATGCCTGTAACCCCAGCACTTTGGAGGCGATCGCAGGAAGAGTGCCATGAGTTTGAGGCCAGCCTGGGCTATATAGTGATTCAGTGGCACTTACAGGTAAATAGAAGAGATAGGTGCGCAGGTGATACCCACCAAAGGAGTGCTGTCCAAAGCCTGGAAGCTGTCAGTGTAGCTTGGCTGGAAGTATGAGCTGGCTGGTAGAGGCTAAAAGGTCTCTGGGGGGGGGGCTGTCCACTCACATCTCACTTCTTCCCTTTGAGGTATCCTTAGGCTTTAAAACGGCTGCTTCTCACTGCTCCACATTCTGGGGATAATGGGTATTCTCTGCGATATCCTGCTGAGGTCACTGTGGGGTGTGATACTTACTAGGAAAGGCTGAGGGGGGGTCGGGGGCTCATAGCTGTAGGTGTGGAGACACCCCAATCCTTGCAAGGGACATGTAGGCAGTGTCCCAGCTGAGCACTTAGGAGTTGTGGCTCCCAATGGTGTCCTCGACCCCACAGCTTCAGAGACCCTTGGGAGCTTTTAGAACCAGGATCGCAGACCCCATCCTAGACCCACACTTTCTCCATCTCTCCAGCAATTCACCTGCACACAGAAAGCAGCACTTCAGGCTTCAAGTCCAGCCACCCAGCTGGTAATGTAGGGAAGCTGAGCTTGAGTAGGATTTTGTAATTTTTCCTTTGAATGGCTTCTTCTCCCTGGCTCCCCCTCCTCACTCTGACTCCTGTATCTTATTTTAGAACATGTCAGGATCCCACTTGTCTTGCCAACAAAAGACTCTTGCTAAAGTCTTTGAACCGGCACCAGCAGCAGCAGCAGCAATGTTTAATTCATGGGCTAGAAAATTAATTTTATTTTTGTGAACAGAGCCAGGGAAAAAAATAACAAGGAGACCCCGTGAATGGCCTTTGGGAGTTCAGCTTGTCTATTTAACAGATGAACTGGTAACGCAAGGAGCCCCGAGGGAGGGCTGCCTTCTATAAAATTGAAAGCCATGGAATCCAGGGCTTTGAGTGCAGGCAGCCCTTAGAATCCAATTTTATCAGTTAAGATGTTTTCTGGCTGCAGGAATCACAAAACCAGCTTCAAATGGCAAGTGATAAGGCAGACTTCCAATTTCACTAAAAAGAAATCCCAAGGGGCTGGGGTGATGGCTCAGCACCAGAAGAAATAAAAAATCCTAAGGTAGGGCACATCTAGGATGACCCAGCAAGCGCTTTTGTCCTGTGGAAGAAGAGAGAGCCTGCCCCTCTTGAAGTCTTGTGTGGTCAGAGAGTGAAAATCTTTCTTGGCTGTGTCCTGGGGATGACCCTCAAGTCTCACTTGCAGGATTGGGTGGAATGATTTTTGTTAAACTGGTGTTGGGCATGGGGTGGATCACCATGGCTGGCTCAGTTTCATCAGTCTGTCTCTGTCCATTTATGCTGCTATATGAGAATTCACCCGGCAGGTACTCCCCCTCCCCCAATCCTGGAAGTTTCTATGTGAGTAGTGGCTTTGCAACAACAGAAATTCAC
Source organism: Zapus hudsonius (assembly GCA_004024765.1). Taxonomy (NCBI): domain Eukaryota; kingdom Metazoa; phylum Chordata; class Mammalia; order Rodentia; family Dipodidae; genus Zapus; species Zapus hudsonius. The sequence goes on along the minus strand of PVHP010013795.1, from coordinate 24,317 downwards.
TTCCCACAGTTCTGGGCTGGATGGTGCCAGGAGAGTGGTGTCAGGTGGAGGTCCACTTCCTTGACTCATGGTGAGTAACTTTCCAGTGTGTCCACTTGTGACAAAAGGAGTGAGGAGTCTCTGTGGTTTCTTTTAACAGGGCCTCACCTTGGCAATCTTATCCCAAATCATGAACCTCCTACCACCTTTGCCTTGGGTGAGAATTCTAGCATGAGACACAAACATTCAGACCCTAGAAGCCACGCAAGGCCTGGTGAAGAGTCAAAGCCCAGGTCTGCTGGGAGGAAGAGGGGACAGCTGGCCGCTCTGCTCCACAGCCTTCACTTTCTCCCTCTCTGGTCCTTGGTATAGTCTAGGTCCCCAGAGAGTTTCTGTGTTTTAGATTTCAGCTAGCTAGTCCCTCTGCATCCAACCCTGACTAAGGACAGAAACTGAGTGGAAATAAATCATTCCTCCTAGAAGTTATTTCTGTCAAGTATTTGGTCACAGGGATGAGAAGAGTCCTTCTTGGTGCCCTGGACACCTCTTTTCTGAGCTGGGATGGGGGTGGTGTGGAGTGGGGAAGATGACTCTGGGCACAGGGAACTGCTAAACATGCCTGGGGAGGTGGTCCTGGAACTAAATTAAAACGGTGGAAACCCAGTGACTTAGAATGCGTTCTTTACCTCTGCTCTCCATGGGGACACTGCACAGGATGAGACTTTTCCTTATTGTTTTTTTAATGACACAGACTAGACCGTTCATAACTAGACTTCTGTTCTCTTGCCTAAGATTTTACCTAAGAAAAGGGTATATAAGTCTCCAGTATCTCCTCATTTCACCCCACTCAGCAGGTACTCCCCCTGCCAATCCAAGAAGCTGCTATGTTACCAGTGAGACAAAAGAAGAGCTTTTGGCTGGTGTCTTAGTCAGCCACACACCACTGGGATAAACCTCCAAACCAGGCACAGTTATGGAAGGAAGGGATTTATTGAA
>PVHP010013795.1:0-23242 GCA_004024765.1 Zapus hudsonius | reverse complement strand
GGGAAGGAGGAGATATTTCCTTCTCCTCAAGCTTTCTCACATCCTGTCCCCTACTGAGAGGGCCACTCTGTAGGAAGGGCTCACTCTGGAGGAGGGACCTCGTCTTTTAGTTAATCCTTCCTTTAAGCAACCTCAGAGACCCACCCAAGATTACTACATATTACTAAACAGTTCAAGTTGACAACAAAACTTAACCATCAAAAGTCCACCCCTTGTCAACTTGACATCAAACCATATCTCGTTACATCATACTTAATTTCCAAATGAAGATAGTATCAAGATCATAATTCCACCTAACATGATATAACCATTTCATGTACAACTGGAAATGCATAATTTTTCCCCCAAACAAGGAAAACTTCCTTAACTGTGTGTTCTGCAGAATCAAAACAAGTTATATGCTTTTAATATATAATGGCACAGAGTAAACATTTCCAACTGCTATGAGGCATAACAAGGAGAGACTAGATCAATGCAAACTCAACAACCATTAGGCAAACTTCAAACATCTGCAGTTCAAGTATGATATCACAATCAGTGACTGAAATTCTCTGGATGTTCCAATTCCATCCCTCCATATAGGTTGAATAGCTGGAGAAAACTTCCATCCCTAGCTAACAGTGCTCCATAGTAGCCCCTTGCACAGTCCTGATATATCCAAAACATCTTTGGGTCTCCATTGCAAATGACAGTCCATTGTCCAGACTTCACTGGCCAATCAGGGGCTTCATGCCCTGTTCCATATACCACATCTCAGCAGCAACTCCTGGAATCATGTGAACTTCATGCTTACATTTTTCATGCTTCCAAAAGCAATACTAGATATGCGGGACACAGCCATATTGTTAATTCAGAGATGAAATAAATCATGACCTTAAAGAGCAAGTTCCTTCCTTCCAGAGCTGTCTCTGTCTAAAAGAGTTTGCACAGTATATAACCCTGCCCTTCCAGGGTGGAAACACCTCAGGCATCCTTTCCATTGTTCCAGTGTTCAGCAGTTGGGCCATCTTCTTTAGGATTGCTAGTGTGTTGACAATAGCAGCTTCAGTAACCTAAAGCCAGTCTCTGTGCCTGTAAGTTAAACTTGCTTTGAGTTTTTTCCAACCTTACATCTTAAAATTCTCAGTTTTGTATCGTTAGCCAAGCACAGCAGTCCATTCCTTAAATTGAGTCTTCATCATGCTCGCTTCGGCAGCACATGTACTTAATTCAATCTTGATCAAACTCTCTGGGCATGGGTAGCAAAATGCATCCAGCCCTTATTCCAATAATGCATTTCCAATAAAATTCTCTGCAATCTGTCCTTCCCCTCAAAAAGTTCACAAGCCAAGTCTCCAAATGCAATACTCTCTCCTCTTAGCATTTTCTAATTCTCATCAGAATAGTCTATAAAACTTGGCTTATTGCTTTGGAAGGCGTCTTCAGTTGCAAGTACCAAATCCATGTCCATTCCTCCAGCACACAAGTTCCAAAAGACCAAAATCCACATGGTCAGATTCATCTCAGCCATATCACCCCACTCCTGGTACCAAAAACTGTCATAGTCAGCCACATGCCACTAGGATGAACCTCCAAACCAGGTGCATTTATGGGGGGGGGAAGGGATTTATTGAAGTTACAGACCCAGGGGAAGTTCCATAATGGTGATAGAGGTTGGCCCCTTTCACAGGTCCAAATAGAGAGAGAAGCCATCACCAACACCACACACAGAGACACACACACAGACACACACACACAGACACACACAGACACAGACACAGACACACACACACACGCACACACACACACACACACACACACACATACCATCAAACAGGTGGGGAGAAAGAAGAGAAATTTCCTTCTCCTCAAACTTCCTTACATCCTGCCTCCTTCTGAGAGGGCCGCCCATGCTGGAGGAAGAGCTCACTCTGCAAGAAGGACCTCTTCCTTTAGTTAATCCTTCCTGTAAGCAACCTTAGAGACCATCTAAGATCACTGTGGATTGCTAAACAGTTCAAATTGACAACAAAAACAACACAGCTGGAGAGTATGGAAAAGCCACCCCCCATCCACACACACACTGAGGCAGGGTTTCACTCTAGCCTAGCCCTGACCTGGAAATCTCTCTGTAGCCCCAGGCTGGCCTAGCTCATCCTCCTCCTAGAAAGCCTGTTTTGTTTTGTTTTCCAGGTAGGGCCTCACTCTAGTCCAGGCAGGCTGACCTGGAATTGCATGTGCCACCCCATCTGGGCTGGAAAGCCATTTTTGAAAGTATAAGATGGAGGAAAGTGTGCAGAGAAGAACTGTAATGTAGCCATTGTGTAAAACCATGGAGTCAGACATGATGAAAATTACCTATTCAAGGAAAGTGGCTAATGGACATTTCTCTGGGTGGTTCCTGGGTCTCCCAAGTGGCAGATCCTAATAGTGCCTCTAAAGTAGAAGACACATCCATTACCAAGGTAACTGGAAATAGAGTAAGATAACAATAGAGATTAAAACTCAAGTTTAAATTTATTTTATTCCTGTGTCACTGTCTGGCATATGACCCAGGCTGGCTGAGAACTTATCATGATTCTCCTGTCTCAGCCTCACTAGTGCTGGTGTGGGCTCCCACACCGCACCTCCTGCCTGTCATAACTCGAAAGAAAATCTGTCCTTTCTCCTAAGCGCTCCAACCAATTGCTCTTCTCAAGGCAGGAGTAGGAAAAGGAAACTATTCTGATTCTTTCAAAGTTCCACACATGCAATTAGAAATGAAATTAAAAAGAATATTTTTATTTATTTACTTATTTGCAAGAAGAGAGAGAGAGGGAAAGAGAGAGAGAGAGAGAGAGAGAGAGAGAGAGAGAGAGAGAGAGAGAGAGAGAGAGAGAGAGAGAGACTGATGGAGAATGGGCACTCCAGAGCCTCTAACTCCTGCAACAAACTTCAGATGCACGTGCCACTTTGTGCATCTGGCTTTATGTGAGTACTGGGGAATTGAACTTGAGTTGTTAGGTTTTGCAGGTAAGCCTCTTAACCTCTGAGTCATCTTTCCAGCCTAGCAATGAATTATTGAAGCACAATTGTTTTGTGGGGTAGTTTATCAAAACACTGCTCTAATAAATGTGTTGCTATGAAGCTTTTCCAGATGGCTGGAGCAAAAGTCATCTCTATTCTCAGCCTGTGACTCACTTGAATGTCCCCAACACATTTGTTTCTGCACTGCAGATGCCACAAGTAAAAAGAGATAGTTTTAGCAAGTGTGAACAATGTCCCACATCTCTCTCCTGACTGTCCACCTTTCTGTCCAAGACCATTATGTTTGGTTCTGTAGCTCTTGAAAAGTGAGTGAGTCATTAATATCTTTAACCCATATTTAAGTTATTTCAGGGTCTTTTCTCTTTCATAGGGGAAGAAAAAGTAATCTCTCTATTCTTACTTTTTGCTGGAATAAAGCCCTATAACCAAGACAAAGGAAAGTTTGTTAACATATGTTTCATGTGAACTTTTGAGGTACACAGGGACTTAGTGATTTTCAAAGATGAGGCTTTGAATTCAAGTTTATGTAGTATCATCAACAAAGATCAGTGATTTTTTTTAAATTTAATTTTATTTACTTATTTGTGTATGTATGCACACATGTAGAGATCAGAGAACAACTTCAAGGTATGACGCATGTATTGGGAAATCGAACCTCTGCAGACAGGCTTTGTAAACAAGCGACTTTTAAAACATTTAAAAGAACTTTTTATTGACAGTGTCCTTAAGTATAAACAATAAACCATGATAATTCCCTCCTTTCACTCCTATTCTCCCCCTCTCGAATCCTCCCTCCATTGAATCCCCTTTTCCTACCAGTTAGTCTCTTTTCTACTTTGGGGTTTTCATCTTTTCCTCCTATCATGAAGGTCTTTGGTAGGTAGTGTCAGGCACTTCAAAGTCATGGATATCCAGGCCAGATTGTGTCTGGAATCTTGCATTGTGAGCAGTCCTACTCTTCTTTTGGCTCACCACCTCTTCTGTGATGGACCCTGAACCTTGGAAGGTGTGTCTCAGTGCTGAATACTCCATTGTCATTTCTTTTCATCACAGTGGTGACTTTTGAGTCACCCCAGTGGTCACCACCATCTGAAAAGAGAAGCTTCCCTAACCAAAAGTGAGAGTAGCATTAATATATGGGTATAAACTTTTTTAAAAAGTGCTTATGGGGCAGTTTGGTGGGCATAGTGTAGGCATTTAGCCAGACCAGAGCTGTCATTACTCCCTAGGTCTTAAGAACTTCCTATGCATAGGCTTTTGACTAGGTCTTTAATACCAAGGTGTGTATTCCCTCCTGTGAAGTAGGCCTTTTGTCCAATTAGAGACTGGTTGGTTTCCCCCATAACAGACATGTCGCTATTGAACCAGTTGTCACATTTGGCCTGGCTGGCCAATCTTAAGGCTTGCCAGGTCCTTTGCTGTTTAACATTGTTGATGACTTCTTTCTTCAATAGGGCTGCATGCAGTGTAGGTTTTTCCAGCTGTCAGCTGGTTAACAGGGAGGAGATTTCCAGCTCAGCTCCAGCCTGATTTCTCAGTGACCTGCAGCCCAAGCACATGTGGTCTTTAGCAATAGGGTCTCACCATCTCATTCTGGTGGGCAACCAAGAGCCTTGGAAATAACTTGTAATGTCTTGGGGGCATGAGGGAAGGTCCTGTCCAACAACTCACAGGAAGGTATTGTGTCTTGGCACTAATTTTTTCTAGTAAAATATTCAAGTTGAGTAACAATGGCTTCTGGGTGTGCCATTATCCAAAGAAGTAGGTTTTCATATGGCCTATTCATAACATCTTAAATTTTGATTAACTCGCTTCTCACCCCTCCTTTGCTCAATCACTTCTCCTTACCCCACTTAGGCCATTGCACCCCCAGTAATCTGTCCCTCTACTTATATATCTACAATAACCTCCCCTTAAGTCCTTCCCTCTCTCCCCTCCCTTAAAGTCCCTTTCTAGCTTCCTGACCTCTATTACTCTTACACCACCTCACATATAAATCTAAACATTTGACAAACAAGCAGCTCTAACCACCCAACCATCTCTACAGCCCAGAGTACATTTTTAGAAGTGACAAGATGAAGGAAGGTAAATTGGGGGAAGGCAAATAAATATAAACTGTGGTAACATTTGATATGCAGATTCCTATGGGGTCTCTAGGTTAATCGAAGTTTAGCTTTGTTGTGTGACCAACCATTGTTCTTCTTGGCAGAAATTGTGTGTGTGTGTGTGTGTGTGTGTGTGTGTGTGTGTGTGTGTGTGTGTGTAGGGGCTATGACAATGAGATCTTGTCCTTGTAAATCTATGTCCTGCTTTTAGGAAAATAAGCTTCCTCTGTAGTCTATGGCCACACCACCCTGAACATGTCCGCCCCTTCTGATCTCAGAAGTTGAGTACTAAGTACTTGAATGGGAGCTTTTTTGTTACTGCTTCTTCTCAATAGCCTTGAGCTCAAAATACTCTATTCCAGAGGATGAGATTTGGGGGCAGTATATATTTGGCCCATACAACTCCATCTGGAGCTTAGGGGTGGGTAGTCACTATCCTCAGTAGAGAGTAGATGGGCTCCATCTTGGCAGGCTCCCATGAGAGGTAGATTAGCACAGGGAGCAAAAAGTCCTTCAGGCACAGAGCTGGTATTCAGTGTGCCACACACGTTCTTCCAGTGGGCCAAATATTGAAGTAACATATAGTATTGCCCTCCCAGGCTCTCTCGTGATCCTCAGCAAACTAAGAACTAAGTACAATGCCTAGCCTACCTGCAGGCCTTGAATATAGATCTGCTCTGATTGATTTTTATAGGTTGGTGCCCTGCTGGTTGTCAAAATATTTCATATCACTTTTACATATGTGCCTTATATAATTCTTAAGTCTCCATAATCTCGAGCTTCTATTCCTTTCACAGGTCTATTCAAATTTAATAAGAACTTAAAAAATTAAGTCCATCATCCCAGCCTAAACTGATAATCTTGTACTATGTAAGGAAAAGTGTTAGTGATCTATCAGAATTCTAAGGCTTTAAGTAATTTACTTAATTATGAGTATTTCTTAGCTGGGTGTGGTGGTGAATACCTTTAGTCCTAGCACTTGGGAGGCAGAGGCAGGAGGATCACTGTGAGTTTGATGCTAGCCTGGGATTACAGACTGAGTTCCAGGTCAGCCTAGGCAAGAGTGAGACCCTATCTTGAAACAAACCAAAAATATATATTATATATAACATATATTTATGAGAGAGAGAGAGAAAGAGAGAGAGAGAGAAAAAAAAAGAGAGAAATGAATGGGCACACCAGGGCCTCCAGCCACTGCAAACAAACTCCAGATGCATGTACCACTTTGTCATCTGGCTTATGTGGGTACTGGGGAATCAAATCCAGGCTTTGAAAGCAAGTGCTTTTAACAGCTGAACCATCTCCCCAGCCCTGAAAAGTGATTTTTGTTTATAATTACCAAATGTATTCAATTTTGCCTCTGAAAATTTTGATATTAATTTTACCACCAGAAAAAATAAAATTGTAAAGTTATTTCCCTAGAATATGACAAGTAGAGAGGAAGGCATCATGTACTTAGAAAATGACCCTAACTTACAATCCTTTCCCCATATGTTGTAAATGTTATTACTGGGCATGCTGGCACACCCCTTTAATCCCAGCACTTGGGAGGCTGAGGTAGGAGGATCACTGTGAGTTTGAGGCTTGGTGTGGACTACAGGAGTGAATTCCAGGTCAGTCTGGGCTAGAGGAGACCCTGCTTCAAAAAAAAAATGCTTGTAAATGGTGTCTGAGCCTTCTAGTAAGCCCAGGGTGTTACTCAAACCATACCTGAGTCATAGTACAACTGATATTGTTAATTATAAAAATATTTCAAATATATACAAAAGTAGAGTTGTTGCCCTCTTTGTAATTTTTTATTTTGATGTAATTTTGGACTCAGGAACAGCTTTAAGAATATTACAAGGAACTCTCGTTTGTTTTCAACCCAGTGTCACCAATTTAACATCTTGTTCCATTTGCTTTATTATTTTTTCTCTGTGTATGGATATATATTTAAAAAGATTTATTTATTTGTGTGTGTGTGTGTGTGTGTGTGTGTGTGTGTGTGTGTGTGTGTGTGCCAGGGCCTCTTGCCTCAACAAATGAATGCTAGGCACTTAGACTTAGTCACTTTTTGTGTCCAGCTTACCTGGGTGTCTGGGGATTGAACCCCAGTCAACAGGCTTTGTAGGAAAGGACCTTTAACCTCGGAGCCATCTTCCCAGCCCTCTCTATATGCACATACATATGCAAGTATGCTGTTCTGAAAATACATTAGGGATATCATGCTCTTTCATCACTAAATACTTCAGTATAATTTCCTAAGAACAAGAACATCAACACGGTATAATTACCAAAATCAGGAGACCTTGATCTTACCTAGTCCACTGGAGATAATGAAATGCCATCCAGTGTCCTGGTAATGTCCTTTAGAGCTATTTGCTCTTCAGATTGGGTCGAAACAAATTCTAGATAAGCGCATTGTAAACACCTAAGTATCACATATTGGTCAAGGTCAAGGTAATTCTAGTCTCGTCATTCTCATGGGAAACCTGAGGGGGGTACCATTTCCCTTACTAACTGTCCCCAGTTCCTGGTGAAAACAGTTTTTATTTTATTTATTTATTTTAATTTTTTGTGAGAGGAGAGAGAGAGAGAGAGAGAGAGAGAGAGAGAGAGAGAGAGAGAGAGAGAGAGAGAGAGAGAGAAAGGAGCCAGGACCTCTAGCCACTGCAAAGGAACTCCAGACACATGTGCCACCTAGTGCACCTGCCTTTACGTGGGTACTGGGGAATTGAACTCAGGTCCTTCTGCTTTATAGGCAAGTGCTTCAACCGCTGAGCCATCTCTGCAGCCCAGAAAACAGTTTTGAGAAGCAGTATTCCAAAGCGAGAGAAGGTGGTAAAGTGTTTGCTCAGCATGCCAGGGTGCTGGGTTCAATCCTCAGTAATGAACGATAAACAAGTATCCCTCATGCTTTTAAAAGTAAGAAAGCGGGATGGATAGACACCGAGGTGTGGGAGTCTTCAGTTCTCCGTGTGGTCCGTGGCTAATCTGCAGTGGAGTCATCTGCAGGCTGAGCAGGTAGATTCTAGGACTCCTCTGGCCAGCCTTGAGGATTCCCAGTGTCTCAAGGCTGTGGGTGGTTCTGGGACCCATGGCTTGGAGGCAGTCGGTCCTGGAGGTTTGTGGCCTGGGAATGAAGCTCACTCTCCAGCACTTTAGCCTCCCTGTAACTGGGAACAGCAACCAGGATACCACACCACTTTCTGCCTTTGGCCTGTGTGGGATGGAGGCTGGGGTACTGTTTTTTCTCTGGAGACAGCCAGTTACTATATTTCAGGGAATGAAAATTTTGTGCATCTGCTTCCTAGGTCTGCTCTTTCCTGTCCAAATGCCGGGCCTCCTGGGTCGTTTATCATCCGTCTTTTTCTTGATTCTTCATGCTTCTCACGCCTTATTCCCATCACTGGCTCCTGCTCTATAATCCCTGAGGGCTGGGAAGAGATGTTCTTATAAATTATTCTGGAGTTTTATAGGTCAAAGCTGGGATCAGCCTTATGTGCAGGTGGAGGTTGAGTAGCTGGTGAGAAAAAGTGATTTTAAGGACATAAGCTTTATAAAGCCCTCAAATTACCCTTGGCATTGGTCGCAGCATTTGGAGTAGAGGTTCTGGGCCAGGGTTCTACTTCAGCCATTTTCCAAGCTCTCTGAAATAGCGTATAAGTTTGTCTGTCTGAAGTTTTCTTCCATCAAATCCTGCGCAGGGCCTCTGACTTCAAGATGAATTGTACTGGTCTCTAGGAAGCCACATTCATCATGCTAGCTTGTCCTGAAAGGATAAATAGGGAATGAATATTTATATGCATTACTATCCATTATCTGCTGGAAATCCATAGTCAATATAATCAATATCATGCTTTATTTAATAGGACAGTTAAGTCTAGAAAGGATGAAAGACAAGGCAAACTTGAGGGTTTCTGAGTTCTGTAAGTCTTTAGGGGAAGGTCTTCAGCTGAGGTGGGTGGTGACATAACCTAGAGATAGAAAAGCTTATGGGGATTGAACCCAGACCTTGCATATGTTAGGTATGTGTTTTACATCTGAGCTACGTCCCCAGTTTTTAGAATTTTGAGACAATGATCTCACTATGTGGCTCAGACTGGCTGGCCGTGAACTGACTATGTAACCCAAGTTTGCCTTTAACGTGGATTCCTCCTGCCTCTGCCTCCTGAGTGCTGGGATTACAGGTGTGTGCCACCATGTCTGGCTTGTTTTTCATCGTTTTACTATGCTCATGATTGTGTGATGGTGTCACCATTGTGAGTGGAGCAGTGCTGGTTCTCTGAGAGTCCCCACCCTGCCTTTGCTCAGACACTCCCAGTGGATTCGTTTTCTATAGTTGACGCTGTAACAAATGATCACTAAGCCAATGACTCATAGTGATACAGCTTATGATCTTAAAGTTCTGTAGACTGGAGGTCTCATATAGGTCGCACTGAGTCAAACAGTGTCTTCAGTACTTCCTTGCCAAAGGTGCTAGTGGGAAATGTGTTTCCTTGCCTATCCCAGCTCGTGGGAGATGCCTGCTGCGCTTGGCTGTGGCTCCGTCTTCAAAGCCAGTAAGGGCAGGTCTAATCCTGCTTATAGGATATCATGCCAACCTTCTCTTCTGCTTCCCCTCCACTTTGAAGGACCCCTGTGCTCACATGGAGAACACTCAGAAGTTGAGGATTCTTCTTTGCCCTGTAATGTGACATAGTCATGGACCCTGGATGCCATCACCTTCTCTTTGCTGAAACAAAGCACCCAGCAGAAGCAGCCATGGGAGGAAAGGGGAGGTGGGCTTTGGGGAATTATATAACCCCATGTCAGAGTTCAGCTTACTCTTGCTGTTATCACAACTGCTGTGGTAAGAAGTGATGCCTGGACTCTACTCTAAGACCAACCTTTCCCTGCCACCGTGAAGCTAACCCTTGAGACTGTAAGCCAAAATAAACCCTTTGCTTCCATTAGGGGCCTTTGGTCAGGTGGTTTCTCCCAGCATGAGAAGATAGTACAACAGAGTAGCTAGTGGGTAGAAGCCAGTATGCTGCTAAGCATCCAGTAAGTCACGGGACAGCTCTGGCATCTGAGAATTATTCAGTCCAACATACTGATAGCATCATGGTGGAAAATAAAGCTGCTCCAGGCACATGGGCATTTTTATTCTTTGTAATATTTGTGGGGCTGGAGTTTCTAATCTTCCCAAGAAAGTAAGATGGAGATGTTCAGTTTAGCTAAATGACATTGAACACAAACCTAGACTGTTCTTACCCTTGACTTGCAAAAGGCCTATCCAAGATGGTCTACAGTAGGGAAGAAACTACTGTCAAGAGCTAGAGAGGTGGGGAGAGAGAGAGAGAGAGAGAGAGAGAGAAGAGAAAAGAGAGAGAGGAGTGGAGTTCAGTGCTAGATAGTTCAATCCTTCTTGCAATGGAAAGAGGGTTGTATGTATTCTTGGGGCACAGAGGCCATGGGACTCAGGCATGGAGGGACATACAGCTGCAGGATGTAGAGGGAGGGAGCAGATCAGACAGTCCTCACTGTCTCCCTGAAGTGGGTATAGGGAGTGTGAAGGCCTGGGTCTGATGTGCTGGCATGGTCCCACCAATCAGGCATGAAAACCACCAGCCTGCCCCACACCATCAAAGGGCTATGAGACCCACATACTCCCTAGTATCAAGTCTCCTCAGTTACACCACCCAGGACACTCACCCAAACTGTGAACTCCATTTGTTCATGTATAGAATGCACTACAATCATTATTCCTGATCTAAATAATTTCTGACCCCTACCCTGTGGGACCCTGAGGCACAGAGAATATAGGGTAAAAGGACAGTTGAGGCTGGCCTGAAACCCCAATAATTTCTTATCTGAGACTGGCAGGAGTTCGGCCTTGTCTCCTCTCTTTTATCCTAAAAACTCCAGCCCCCTCTGGCAGGCCTCAACAAACTCTGATAAAGCTCACATACCCCAGCTATAATAACAAGCCTGGGCAATAAAAGTTTAAAGGTCACAGTTCCTCTGCAGCCACTACCATCTGTTACATATTTAAAGGCACGTAATTCCCACCAGTTGGTGCTGATAACCCCCCTCCCAACTTATCTATGCAAACTAGGCATCCACAGGTTACTGGCCCCTGCCAATCCCTTCATGAAATGTCCACAGACCACCCTGCCCCTGCCAATCTCCTTGCTGATTATTCCCCTACCTCTGGCTTTTCCTCTATATAAACAACTTTTTCCCACATAATAAATGAACTGTTCACTGCAACTGTCTCCCGGGTGGCTATGCCCGTCAGCTCACTGCTGTCCCAAGACTCTGTACACCCAGCCACATGGATGAACCGGGGTGTTAGTGTACAATGACCCCCCAAGGAATCCATGAATCACACTACCTGATACAAGGCATCATGAGAAGCCATAAATAAAATAGACTCAGTTCCACTCTCTAGAGGCAAATTGGCTTCAACAATCCAGCAAGCAGCATCAATGTTTTGAAGGACATACAGCCAAGTGTGGTGCCATAGGACTGTCATCCATCATATTACTCAGGAGACTGAGGTGGTGGTGGTGGTGGGGTCTCAAGTTTGAGGCCATCCTGGACAACATAGCAAGACCCTGTCTCAAAAGACAAAGAACAAACCAAGGAACATGCAGCATGCTGTACAGCCCACTTTGGGAGTACCTCACCTGATGTGTTCCTGAGTGGGATGGGGAGAGAAGTTCCTAGTATTGTTGTCTGGTGTAAGGAAGCCCATCAGGAGAGAAAGAGAGGCCCAGCCATTTCAGCTGAGGCATCAGGTATGAGTGAGGCCATCCCAGATGACTGACACAGAGGTGTGAAGACAAGACCAGCCAGCCGACAGCCAGTCAACAAATGCAGGGTGTACCTGCTCAAGATGTATTGTTAAAGGATTGAGATGCCCAATTGCCCAGAGCTTGTCCAAGTGCCTGCCTATAGGCCGGAGATGCTGACTGTAATTGGAGAAGGAATGTTGGCGAAGTGTACTTGGCACACGCAAAGGTTACCTTCCATGGCCCCAGTGATACATGAACAAAAATGGCTTCCGCACTGTCCTGCTTGCCCAGTTTCCTGTGTTCTCCGTCTAGGTCAGTGTTTCCCTTCCTCTTCATCCAGCCACTCAAGCCAAAACTCTGGGTATCTTTTTAGACTTCTTCCTCTCTCTCAACCCCCACATTCATTTAGTCACTACCTTCTGCTGATTTAACCACCAAAATATCTTATGATCATGTCCCTGGATATTTACACATGCTTTAAGACCCCACCTTCCTAGGAAAACCTAGGTTGAGTTAAATACACCTCATGAGTTCACATCTGTGTTTTACATCCTAAAACCTTTAGGTTGTTTTGTTTTTGTTTTTTGGAGTCTCTTCCATGTTTTTATTCAATTATAAATACACATATATTGGAATTTAAAAAATTATATTTTTATTTATTTTCCTTCATGAAACTAACCCAATTTTTAAATATTTTTACTTGAGAGAAAAGAGAGAGACCAGGACCTCCAGCTACTGCAAACAAACTCCAGACACATGCACCACCCTGTGCATCTGGCTTTACATGGGTTCTAGGAATCGAACGCCTGTCTTTAGGCTTTGCAGGCAAGTTCCTCAACTGCTGAGCCATTCTCCAGACCTATTTCACCTATATTAATATTCACTAGTTATATTTTTCACTAGTTATTTTTATTCAAGAGCAATTTTTGGTAATCTGTTAGGCAAAGAAATGAGACAGGTGTAATCTTTAAAAGTCAAGAGCATTTGGACTGGGGGTACAGTTCAGTGTTTGAGAGCTCGTTTGGCTGGGTTTGCTTCCCAACACTGAAAAAATTAGCATTACATTTTTTTCTTTGCTTGTCAGTTTGGTACTTGAGTCACATAATAGTTATTTTCCCTGTGAGAAATGGATGGATGAGTGCATCCATGGGTGCAATGATGGAACCAGAGGCCTCTACCATGCACCTGTACTCCACAGCCTGACTGAATGCCATCATCTTTCTGTGAGGTGGGCCTGCTGGCATCTCCTCCCATGTGTCTTTAGTTTTCACGTCTGTCAAAGAATGTGAGAAAAAGAAAAGTATCAAAAATATTTTGAAAAGCAGAGGTAAATTGAGAAAAAGAGAGTCAAACATGACCAGAAGATGTAGAAACACTCCCTAGTAAAGCGCCCTGAAGGGGATTTAGCAGGGCCCCTGCTTTTGGCCAAGATGGAGTAACAGGCCTGGGCTCACCCAGACAAAACACAGGAACGAAGTGTTTTCTAATACTGGACATTAAAAAAAAAAAAGGCAGACTCGATGGCTTTAAGCAACAGGAACTTTTGTTTGTTTGTTTTGTTCTTCAAGGTAGAGTCTTGCTCTAGCTCCGACTGACTTGGAATTCACCATGTAGTCTCAGGGTGGCAGGGAAGTCAGGGTGACCCTCCCACCTCTGCCTCTTCGGCTGGGTCAGAGGCATGCACCGCCATGTGTGGTAAGCGACAGGAATTTGTCTCCGGGCTCTGGAGGCGGGTCACCCAGGAGGAGAGTGCCCACAGGGCTGGCTTCCTGGAGGCCTCTCTCTGTGTCCTGCAGATGGCCACACACTTGCTGCCTCTCCACTTGGCCTTGGTGTCTCCTAGCAGTTTCGGCTTCTCTCAGATCAGCTCTACCCTAACACCTCATTTAATGGAATCTTCTCCTTCAAGGCCTTGTTTCTAAATATAATCTCATTCTGAGGCACTAAGGGTTAGAGATTAACCTGTGTGAATTTGAGGGGACACATTTCACCCAACAAACAGGGACATTATTTATCTCAGCTGTCACCAGAGTGCCTGCGGGCTTCCTTGAGCAGACCTGTGAGCCAGAGACCAACCCAGAAGCAGGGGCTGAGAAGGTTGTAGGGTTACAGCTCACCTCTCAAGAGGGCTGGGGAGGAAAAAGGGGAGTCTGCATCTACCCCGAATCCTGTGTTACCTTTATCGTCCATTCTATTGTTTCTACAAGTTGTGCCTCTCCGACATAGCCTTTGAAATAATGAAAAGAAGACTTCGAGTGAACAATGTCATTGCTTCTGACATCTAGCAGAGGGGACTGAAAACACTGACCTTGTCCAAGCTCTCCACCACCCCTTCATTACACTGGCCTCCCGTTGCCATGGCAACATACTTTGCTAAATTAAGCCCCCAGAGTGTTAAGGTTTCTGGGTGAGGTTTGAAAGTTGGGAGGGGGAAGGCAGGAGTCTGTGGGAAGGTGTTAAGGAGAGAGGCTTCAGGGCCCTGAGCAGATCTGTGAAGAGAAGTGAGGGTGAGTCTGAAGTCATTTCAGACAGATGGACTTCCCGAAGCCACCACTGTCTCCATGGCAACCTCTCGAAGATCTGTCAGTCATTGGGAGTGTTCTCCCCTTGGTGTGGATAGTGGAGGAAGAGGACCCAGGAAAGAACTCATCAGACTAACCCTAAAAGGGAGAAGACAAGTTTTTTGTTTTGTTTTGGTTTGGTTTTGGTTTTTCGAGGTAGGGTTTCGCTCTAGTCCAGGCTGACCTGGAATTCACTATGGAGTCTCAGGGTGGCCTTGAACTCACGGCGATCCTCCTCCCTCTGCCTCCTGAGTGCTGGGATTAAAGGTGTGTGCTACCACGCACAGCAGGAGAAGACAAGTTGAGCTTAGCAAGACCCTGGTGATGGCACGGGAGGATGCCACGCGAAGTTGAAGGAGCCCTGGCACCTCCCATCCTGCCTCTGGGCTCTGATAACCTGTGGATACTTGCCGTCCCCTCATTCAGTCACTTGATCACTTATTTATCAAGTTTCCAGCTTTCGGTTCCGCCATAAAAGCATCTTTCAGGCAGGTGTAATGCACGAAATCACAGTGAATACCCCTTGCCTGCATTTCCCAAGGAAGCGGTTGTGTGTCTATATGTTTCTATAGATTCTGAGGTTATAACAAGGAACGAAGCAGACATGGATCCTGCCCTCAGGAAGCTTAACGTCTAGGTAGGACGATGCACGAGAGGGACTATGCAGTGTTGTGACAAGAATGAAAGTCGACACAAGGTGCTCAGATTCATGGTCCCGATGAGTTACTTCACAAGAATTGTACAGAGCAGCCTTGCTTCAGGGCTGGGGTGAACAGGGGGAGGTGAACTTGACTGTGGGTGCTGAGAACACCTGGAGGAACTTCACGGACTAGTAATTCTCTCAGGAAGGCAACACTACTCACTCGTTCTAAGAAAAGGAGTGGTGGATGGGACTGGTTTGTTATGGAGAGGCTGTGGGTGGGAACTGACAGGTGAGTTCAAGAGCATTTGTGATGCTGAATGGATCAGAATGCCCCACGCACCCCATTACTGTATTGCTGCCTTTCACCTGGGACGTAGCCTCATAACTGCCACACCTGAGCCAGGCACGAATGACCCCGAATGTTCCAAGCAAGAGCCTTTACCCACTGAGCCTTCTCCCCAGTCTCCCTCTGAGTGTTTCATATATGCTGGGAGTGAAGCTGCCACACATTTCTGAACTGTGCAACAGCCCATTCTTCTCACCGAGTTTACCCAAATGACCATGGGGCCCAGCAAAGATGGCCCACCAACATTCAGACTTACACTCCTGGGGCTGCATCCCTGACCCCCACACCCCAATCCTGTCACGCTGGTCTGAAGCTCAATTACTGCTGTGACACAGTGACTCTGGAGAAACAGTGGGTGGTCTGGGTTGAATTGGGTCACCCACATTCTCACGGCTAAGTCTTTGCTCTAGTACCTCGGAATGTGACCTTATTTGGAAAAAGGATCCTTATGAGGTCATCAAATTAAAGTGAGGCCTTTAGAGTGGCCCTTAATCTAACATGATATGTCTTCATTAAAAGTGGAGATTTGGAGGCAGATACACAGGGAGAAAGGCAGAGATGGGAAAGACGCTTCTAGCATTACAGATGTCAGAAGCCAGGGAGAGGCCCTCAGAAGAGGCCATCCCTGCTGCCTGTCACCTTGGCTCTTGCCTTCGAACCTCTGGAGCCACAGAAAACAAGATGCTGCTAATTAAGCTCCCCGGTTGTTCAGATCAGAAGCCTGGGGACTGGCTGTCTGCTGAGCTCCACCCCATCAGCCTCATCACTGAGGTCAGCACTCTAAGTGCTGGGAGCATCTAGAATTGTGATCTCTGAGCATGGTTCGATCCTCCCAGACCCCAGCTTTCCAGAGGCTTCTCACTCATAGCCTCTGGGCGGACCCACTGGACAGGTGTCACATTTGAAAAACAAATCCATTCAAAATAAAAAATTCTCAGGCTTTCAAAGTTTACTGACTTCAGTTTGGCCTGGGGTCAACTCCCCAGTACCCACATAAAAAGCCCAGATGCACATGCATCTGGAATGTTTTTGTAGTGGCAAGAGGTTCTGGTATGCCCATTCTTTTTTTCTCTCCTTGCAAAAAAATAAATAAAAATTTATTTATTTAAGAGGAGAGAGAGAGAGAGAGAAAGAGAAAGAGAGAGAGAGAGAGAGAGAGAGAGAGAGAGAGAGAGAGAGCACTCTGCTCCCAGGCCCCTGCTCCACACGATGACATGTGAACATATGAGGGCAGCTCAGGCCCTCAGCTGTAGGACTGTGGACAGTCCACTCCTCTCTCTGAGGTTTTGCTTCTTCATCTGGAAAATGAGTCATAGATTACTGAGTTCAGCTCCACACTCACCCTGTACACCAGGTCCCGTTCAAGGTGTTAGGATGTCCAGGTGCTTGGGATGGGTCTGTCCCTAGACTTAGGGACTTGCAGTGTGACTGGGGGAAGAGGGTGAGCGATGCCCAGGGCCTTGAGAATCCAGAAGAGGAGTTTGCTGAGGGTTCAGGGAAGTCCTGAAGGCAATGCTGATTAAGCAGAGACCTATGGGATTCTCCCACAGACAGAGGCAGCAATGTGGAGATGAACTGCAGCTCAGTCAGTGTCCATGCAGTGAAAGGAAGGGGACTGAGAACAAGGAGAGAGAAGGGAGGGAGGGCAGGTTTGGAAAAGTGCTTCATTAGACACACTGTGAAGATCAGACTGTCATCCTGCGGAGGGTGACGGGGCATGGAGGGCTTGTGAGAAGAGGGAAGTGTTTGGATTCGTCTTTTTAAAAAATATTTTATTTATTCATTTTCAAGTGGAGAGATACAGAGAGAGAGAGAGAGAGAGAGAGAGAGAGAGAGAGAGAGAGAGAGAGAACGAGCGCACCAGGGCCATTACCTTGTAGGTCTGGCTTATATGGGTACTGGGGAATTGAACCCAGGGCCTTAGGCACTGGAGGCAAGTGCCTTAACCGCTGAGCCATCTCTCCAGCTCATGGATACATATTTTGATCAGTCAGGCTGGTGGCAGACTTGAGGTGGAGTGAGACCCAGGAGGGAGCAGAGTGTTAGTCTGTGAGGAATGGTGAGAGCATGTAGGAAGGAACACATGATGGGAGGACTTTGAACTTGGCAGGTGCTGATGACCGCATGGACATAGGGGTGACGACCAGGACACCTTAGCCCACAAGGAGTGCCAAGTATGCAGCTGGCATGATTCTAAGTGGTTACACATTTTACCTCATGACTCCTCACACAAGAGGGTTCCATAGAAAAGGAAGTTGAGGTCCAAAGATGTGGCCCAGGAACAGGGCTAGCTAGGGACCCATTGAGAAGCAAAGCTGGCAATCTGGGTCTATTGCCGGCATCCACATCTGTGTGAGTTCCGACTGGTCCTGGAAAACAAGGAGACATCTAGGGTCCTACTCCTCCCGGCCCTGCGGCTGCTAGAAGTTGACTTTGGAGACAATATTGACAGGATCTAAGGGAGCAGAGAAAGACAATGTTTCCACATTGCGCGTGTTTCCTATGAGATGCCTGTGACCAGCCCGTGGGGAGGTCCAGTCTAGACCCTTCTCCCTGGAGCCTCCTACCACTGAGCTGCAGGGCCCTCCATCTGCATCTTCACACCTTTAGGTGACTGATGAAAAAAATGGTGATGCAAGCTCAAAAATTTCTCCCAGTCTGAAGTGATTCCTCTGTTTCAGTCCACTGACTAGATGACAGATTGATATGTAAAGCTTTGACAAAAACTCAGTGTGGCTGTGCTAGCCTTCTGTGATCCAGGCGCGAAATTAAATTTAACATCGCATTATGCACGTGAACACTTGTCATCAAGAGGTTGGGCGGGTGGATACGATTCAGAGGGTTCCTTTTCGAGAAATGAGGAAAGGAGAAATAAAATATGAACTAGGGTAATAATAGATTAGACACATTTTTTGAGGCAAGTTCTTATGATGTATATCAGTCTGGCTTTGGGCTTATGATCCACTTGCCTCTTCCTCCTGAGTGCTGGGATTATAGGCATGTATCACCAGGTCCACTGAGATCAAACAAAAATTTAAAAATATTTTTAGTCTAGTATAGTGGCTCAAGCCTTTAATCCCAGCACTCTGGAGGCAGAGGAAGGGGAATTTCCATGAACTTGAGGCCAGCCTGAGACTACATAGTGAATTCCAGGTCAGCCTGGGCGAGGGAGAGAGAGAGAGAGAGAGAGAGAGAGAGAGAGAGAGAGAGAGAGAGAGAGAGAGACCCTATATTGAAAAAAAAACCTGAGGGGGAAGAGATATGAGGGAGGGGGAGGTTAGGGAGGGAGTTATAATGGTTTATTGTCTATAATTATGGAAGCTATCAGTATAAAGTTTAAAAAAACATTCTTGAGGGCTGTTGTGGTCAGCTTCCTAGTTGCTGCACAGAAAGAACCCGAACAAAAGCGGCTTGTGGAGGAATGGGTTTATTTGGCTTACAGACTCAAGGGGTGACTCCATCCTGGCAGGGAAACAATGGCATGAGCAGAGGGCTGGACATCACCTCTGCCACAGCACTGGAAATAGAAGCAGGAAGGTGTGCCAAACTCTGGCAAGGGAAGCTAGCTTATAACCCCATAAGCCCACCCCCAACAACACAGCTCCATTGAGGTTATAAAATCCAAATTGCCATCATCTGAGGATCAATTACCCAGAACACATTCATTCGTTTGTGGGGGACACCTGGATCAAACCATGACAGGGGCCATTCAGCCATCTTTTTGAATTGCTGGGTTTAATGTTGCCTCCTTTTCCATCTGTTCTAAACTAAAGACTTCTGATGGGTTGCACAAGTTCTAGGGCTGAAGTTTGGCAAACCCCAGTAATTTTCTCCTTTCTTGGGCATTTATTCTGAGCCCTTCTCCACCCCTGTCTTTTTCTCACTAGCTCTATGGCTTGGTCTAGCTGTACTGCTTTCCAAGTTTTGCAGCCATGATCAAACGAGGCTCCTCCCTTCATCTACCTGAGTGTACCCCCACCCCTCACCATGATCCAGATCTTCTGGCACCTTCTCTTTTCCCCACACTATCTGAGGTGGGGTCTGGAATGTCACTGTCTCTGCTCCTTCATGCAAAGTGTTCCAGGGGCGTTGGCTCAGCTCTCTGTCCTGTCCCTTGAGCCTTGTCACATCCGCCAATATGAGAAGTGAAATATAGGTCAACCTCACAGATCTGGGTGTTAAAAATAACAGCTTTGTCCTCAGGCTCTGCCGGCTTGTAGCTTAGCCTGGGATCTCTCTGCTTCTCAGCTGCTTCTTGGAGCTGTGTATCAATCCCACCCCCACAGGAGAGGGACCCTGAGACTGGGGAAGGACTGAAAGGTGTCTCAAGGGACTTCATTACTTTCCAAGATGAGAAGGTTGAGCAGAAATTTTAAATGGCAGTCCTCAGCAGGCTTTCTCCAGGCTGTAGGTCAGGAAGTAGGCTCCTGGGAAGGGGAGACAGGTCCTAGAGGTGTGGGGGTGATTCCTCAGTGCTTTAATGACAACTTGCCCTCTCATTTCTAGATTTTGTAATTGAACTATCGCTGAAGATTTAGCCTATTTTCTGTGATATTGAATCCAGGCAGCGGACTTTACTTTTATTTTCAGTGACTACACTTATTCTCTCCTTTCTTCCCTTGGATCTTCTCTTCTGACCTCCCTGTTATCTCCTTTCATTCTTTCTCCCACAAAACCAGGAGATATATTTTCCTTTGCATACAGAACCATAGGCCTGGGAGAATTCGTCTTTGAATAGCTTCCTCACCCCAATGGCTCTTTCTGGTTCTGGACAAGGAATTCTATTACGTTGTGAGGGGACCCTAAGGAACGAGGAGACTTTGACATTTGCACAAACTGTTGATGAAGCTGAAAGCCGACTTTAGTCTTCCTTCCCCACTGTCATATCTCTGTGTGGGCAAAGCTGCCAGCCTGGTTCTGCCTCAGATGTAAGCTTTCCCCTAGGGCTTTAAGCGAATGGAACAGCCCCCCAAATCTCTCCGAGTTGGAGTTCCACAGGCATTTTTCCCATGATGATGATATAGCTCAGTTACCTTTCTCGCCAACTTGGCCGGTGGTAGTGGTGGAGGTGGGGCAGATATGAACTCGTGGACATGCTATTGGTTACAGAGCTTTCCAAAGCTATCTTTTGGGTCAGAATAAATTATTTCTCTGAGAGAAGGGTTTAAAAAGTGAGTCAAATGATCCCCTGCCAAATCTTTCTTTTTTAAAAAATATTTTATTTATTCATTTTCAAGCAGAGAGATACAAGAGATAATGAGAGAGAGAGAGAGAAAGAGAAAGAGAGAGAGAGAGAGAGAGCAAGCACCAAGGCCACCAAGTTGTGGATCTGGCCTATGTGGGTACTGGGGAATTGAACTGGGGGCCTTAGGCACTGGAGACAAGTGCCTTAACCGCTGAGCCATATCTCCAGTCCCCCCCTGACAAATCTTAACCTGAAAGCTTTTCCCCATGTATGGCCTAAGACCAGGAAGACTTCCAGGGAGACCAGACACTGCCATGGTTGGAATCCATCCTCCTGAGGGTTACTGCTTTGGCTTCAGGCCCATCACTGATCCATTTTGTGACCTTTGGCAAGTCACCTTTGGCTATTTTCCTTCTTCATCTGTAAGATGGGTCCCCTTGGATATGAGACCTGGGCCTTGAAAACCCTGGGTAGCTGGTAACACATGCTGGCATCCAAGGAGGGTGATTACTTTGGTGAGGCCGGGAGTGGGTGATTTAGACAGGGTGTGTGTGTGTGTGTGTGTGTGTGTGTGTGTGTGTGTGAGAGAGAGAGAGAGAGAGAAAGAGAGAGAGAGAGAGAATATGAGTGAACGTGAGTGCTGAGTGCTCATAGGGTATTGTAGTCACCTTTCTAGTTGCTGCACAGAAAGAACCTGAGCAAAAGTGGCCTGTGGAGGAACGGGTTAATTAGGCTTACAGACTCGAGGGGAGACTCCATCCTGGCAGGGAAGATGTGGCATGAGCAGAGGGGTGGACATCACCTCCTCCACAGCACTGGAAACAGCAGCAGGAAGGTGTGCCAAACCCTGGCAAGGGGGAGTTGGCTTATAACCCCATAAGCTCGCTCCCAACAACACAACTCTAGCGAGGTTGTAATTCCCGAACTGCCATCAGCTGAGGATCAATCTATCAGAACACATTCATTTGTTTGTGGGGGACACCTGGATCAAACCATGACATAGGGAGAAGAGTTTTTGCTAACAGTCTAAGAGGAACAGGTGCACAGGCTTCTGCTGGTCCAGTTTTGGGGAGGAGATGGGCACAGAGGCATGTATCACTCATTTGAGTTAAGGAAAGATCACTCTTTGCAGAGCAACTCAAAGGCTGGAAGATTCCATCCCCTCAGCCACACTGCTTTCCTGTGCCAAGCAGCCATTTGCTTCAATCACTCCTGAATTATATGACGGCTTTGGGGTTATTTATGCAGGCTTCACATCATCTGAATCTAGAAGAGATAAAATGATGCCTGTCTTGGCTAAAACATTTCAGCTGGCTGGCTTTAAAGTCTCTCCTTCCCATCTATTCCCATCTCCCCACCCGTCTCTACTTGCTGGGAGCCATAGACAGCTCCTTGAAGTGTCAGGATTCTAATTCTGCACATTCATTGGTGTATGTGCATACATTGTAAAGTCAAGGTCAACTTAGAGATGCTGCCTGCATGTTACCTTCTGTCTGTCCGAATCCTTGTAGAACAAAGAGTCTCACACATGAGCAAATTCTCCTGGTTTAGAATCTTGAATTAAGATTAATACTGCAGGTGGTGATTCTCCTGCCTATGGACACTCTTGCTTTAGAGCATGTCTCTCGCAGAGCAGTGTTTTTGTTTTCCCTGCAGTGCTAAGGACCAGATCCAAGGCCTTCTGCATATGAGGCAAGCATTCTACCACTGAGCTATGTTCCCAGCCCAAGAACAGCGTTTTCTGATAACATCCAAAATCCAGGATTTTGTTATTATCTTATTTTTAGGATTCCTCAAACTTGTGATTTAGGAGAAGAAAACATTCTTCTAATGTTTTCTAATCTAGAGGAAAAAATATTTTTCTCTCTCCATGATTTTAACATCTTGCCTTCCATAAAAATGATTGCTCATATCCTCACTTTATCCACCATGGAGTTCTAATTAGGGAGGATCAGATGAAATTGACACTGAGGGAGGCGTGATCCACAACGCTCACGTCATCTTTTCCCTTCCTCTAATTACGGGCTCTTTCTCTTTCCCACACACATTAACTCCTGTCTTCCTCAAATCTTTCATTTTTTTTCTTTTATCAAGACAAGCTCTCACTATGTACTTCAGGCTGGCCTCAAACTTGCTATTTTCTTACCTCTGCCTCCTAAATGTGGGGATGTGGGGATGATAAGCATGTGCTACCACACCCAGATTTTTAAACTACTAGAATCCTTAAGTCACTCAAGAAATGCCTTTAATCCCAGTACTCTGGAGGCAGAGGTAGGATTGTCATGAGTTCAAGGCCACCCTGAGACTACATAGTGAATTCCAGATCAGCCTGGGCTAGAGGGAGACCCTACCTCAAGAAACAAACAAAAAACCAAAAACAACAACAAAAAGAAAAGAAACAATTTCCTACGACTTGTTGTGAGGCTGGTTATTGTACTGGCACGGAAAGAATGGGGTCAGCCAGCTTCGACCTGTAGAAGGGCAGATGGGGACTTGGTCAAGAAATTAAATAACCCACTAAATGTTGTAACTCATTATGGACAATAAATTTAAAAAAAAAAGAAATTAAATAAAATTTAGCAAACAGGATATTAGGGCTTTGCCCAGAGGAGGCACCCATCAGCCTGGGCAA
>PVHP010013794.1:0-40352 GCA_004024765.1 Zapus hudsonius | reverse complement strand
AGAGAAAGAGAAAGAGAAAGAGAAAGAGAAAGAGAAAGAGAAAGAGAAAGAGAAAGAAAGAGAGAAAGAGAAAGGAAGAACAGGGCACTGTGGCATATTGTTCCCAGGGCCCACTGCAATCTTTTCTCAAAACAAGACTGTGCTCTTTCTCACATGAAAATGAGGACATTGCTACTCAGCATTGCACATTGCAGAATGAGCTTTACAGGAAAGGGGGAGAGAGATGAAGAGAGAGCAAGAAAGAGCAGTGCCCCAGGTGGAGTTCCACGCTGAACTCACGGTCTTTCATCCCCAGGAGACTTAGCGCCATGTGCTACCACATTGTTTTGTAAAACGTGACACCAATTTCAGTGACTGTCACTTTTCACTGTGGTCCCCTGTCTATCACAATTGGTAGGGTCACATTGGTGTGATTATGAATCACTTTAGTTTTTACCTAAGAAGTTGCATTGTGGCTACACTGAATTATGGTTTAATAAAACATTTTTCTGCAGCTTCCAGTTATCAAAGACCTTAATATCAGACCTGAAACTCTAAAACTGCTGGAGGAAAAAATAGAAGAAATACTTCAACATATTGGCATAGGCAACAAATTTCTGAACATAACCCCAGTTGCTCAGGGAGCAAAACCACCAGTCAACTATTGGGACCTCATGAAATTAAAAAAGCTTTTGTACAGCAAAAGACCCTGTGAATAGAGCAAAGAGGCAAAGCACCCAATTGGGGGAAAAAAATCTTTGCCAGCTATACATATGACAGAGGATTAATATCCAGGATTTATAAAGAACTCAAAAACTAATTAATAAGAAATCAAACAACTCAATCAAAAAATGGACAAAAACTGAGTATCGAGTTCTCAAAAGAAGAAATACAAATGGGCTTTCAACTTCTAAAACATGTTTTACCTCCTTAGCAATCAGAGAAATGAAAATTAAAACTACTCTCAGATTCCTTCTCACTCCTGTCAGAATGGCTACGGTCAATAAAACACATGATGATAAATGCTGGCGAGGATGTGGAAAAATAGGAACCCTTCTACCCTGCTGGTGGGGATGTAAACTGGTATTTCTGGTAGTTCTGATCTGTGATTCCAGTGCAGAAATGACCTCCGGAAATCCTCCCAGAACCTATGGTGCCAGCTTTCCCAACATCATCACCTGAGACGCACAGACAGAAATTACACTGTCATGCTATTGTGCCCTCAAGTTTATCCAGAACCGGAGCTAATCAGAGTTGTGCTATAAAGCAGAAAAAGGATTGAAAGTATAGGAAATCAAAAGCTAATTTGGTAATATTTTTCACAGAATTTTCTCTTTGCATGGGTGCGCGATCAAAATTGAAACTGTCACCTCTTGGGAATGCATGGAATTATATAGTATATACAAGTATCAATGTACCATAGGTTTTCTCCTTTTCTGATGAGAGTTCTTTTTTAATGGAATTTATCATTAACCACAACCCCGTATTTGTTACATGTTTACATATCCTAAGATACTAGATTAGGCTGTATCTTAGAACATCTGATCACATTGCCCTAATAAAGCATCATGGTTCTAGAAGAAATAGCTCACAATATTGTAGTGAAATCCAATGAAGAAACAAGTGTAAAACACTCATTAATAAGTCACTGTGGTATGAGATCAATTTGACTACAAACACTTTCAGCTAAATGAAACATAGCTGCAATTTCTTATGAATTGAACTAATCTTGTTTATGCTTTCATTTTTAGATTCATGTTATATTTTCAGAAATAATTTTAAAAATTGGAATGTGTTCAGAAAATAAAAGGAAAACTGAGATTAACAGAAATTTTTGTACCGCTAAAATTGTTTCTATGTCCCAACAGAAGCTAAAACTTGTGGATAAATATAGTGACCATGAGAAATTACACCAGGACAATCCAATATAAGAAATGACAAGAGCAAGGGAAGGTGAATGCCATAATAGAGGAAAACATTTGTATGAAAATGTCCACCATGGTGGGTTGTTTGCTTATTTGTTTGCTTGTTTTATTGGTGGGCTGGTTGAATGGGTTTTTTGTTGTTTCTGTCTCATTTCCTTTTCTGTTCTTTTATTTGAAGTATTGGAAATTAACCGAACAGCCTCACATTTGCTAGGCAAGCGCTCGACCAGCCCTCCTCATAGATTAGTGAGTGTTATTAAATCAAATAAAGTCCCAGATGCTCCCTAATAAAACGAAAGTTCTGTTACCTCTTGTGATGGTTATGTTTTGTTGTCAACCTGATCTTTTTAATTATCTTCGGTGGGTCTCTGAGGATGTTTACAGGAAGGCAGCCTCTCAGCAAGGGGCAGGATGTAAAGAAACTCAAAGAAGCTAGAAGTAAACATGCTTTCCTGTGAGGGCAGTGCAGGAAGGAAATTCCAGAAACTCAGGAAGCCATTAAGTCTGGGATAGGGTTGCAAGACCCCACCCTAAGCCTATATAAAGGGGAAGAAATTCTCTCCTCCAGTGTGCCCCTCCAGCCTGTTTGCTGTTCTGTGTGTGTGGTGTCAGTGATGGGTTTCTCTCTCTGCTCAGACCTGTGAAAGAGGACCAGCCTCTTTCGCTGTTATGGAACTTCCCCTCAATCTGTAGTTTCAATAAATACTTTCCTCCCCCAAATTGTGCCTGGTTTGAAGATTCATCCCATCAACCTCTGTAAGTCAAAGTTTAAAGCTTTTGATAACTTGACAAGTCTTAAATATTTGCATGGCATCAGCAATAAAGAGCGGCTAAACTCAAATACATGTTTCAAAATGATCAAATCAATTTTGAATCCACCATGATGAAGCCTAATATCTATTATCACTAGAGAAAATTATAATTAAAATTATTCCATTTGAAGAAACAAAGAGAATGCAACACAAAGTGTAGCAATTATAGAACTAAACAAAAAAGTTAATTAAGAAAACCATTGCACAATTATTCAAGATTTTTGTGGTGATCTGTTATTTGGATACTTCTTTAATCACAGAACTTTTGGTTTTGCATTTAAAAATATATACATTTTATTCCTAGCCACTTTGAAATGTGTAGTTTCTTTTATTAAAGTCCCAGGCATTGTAAAAATGGCAGTCCTGCCATAACTGTATTTGTTTATGAGCGATTAATTGACTCTAGAAACAATTCAAGCAGAATGTCCATTGAGTACTTGATAGATAGCATTTACAAAGAGACTCCAGCATGGGTTGAGTGAATTTAATCAAAACAGATAAGCCCAAATGATACCCTTATATTGAAACAATTTCTTCATGTGGATAAAGCTTTTTATTGCTCTCTATTTTGGAAATGTCAAGTTCTATAAGTTGGGAATGGCTCTCTAACATGATTTGGATTGGACATCTGATATTTAAAGGTATATTTATTAAGTAGACCTAACATTATCCATTGGTTAGAAAAGCCATCTCTGAGAGGGAAGATGTCTGGGACCTACTTACACGTGACTATGTTCATAAGCAAGATGACACAAACAGATATTTGCCTTGTGATCCATGGCCATGATGCAGCCAATGAGTCAGCAGGGGTATTTGAAGACCCCGTAGGTGATGATAAGTCTTTCCTGCTTGGAACAATTCTGGAGCCTGGGAGAAGCTACTACCCTTCCTAATGCCAGCCACAACCCACATAAATCAATTACTCACTTTCTGTGCAACATTCAATAATCTGGGGGCAGGCATTTTGGAGATATGGAACATCTTTCTAAGAACTCTACTTTGTTCTCATCTAAACAGCCATGATTGTGAGTCTGAGAAAAAAAATTCTTGTTTCCTTTGCCCTCCCAGTTCTCTCCTCTACCATAATAATAAAAAAGATGGCTCATCAGTTAAAGGTGTTTTCTTTTTTTAAATTAATATCTTTATTATGAATAAGCATATACATAGTATGAGCAAATCTTGTGAAGGTGTCCCTGTTTCCCTCCTCTCTGTCCCCTACCCACTGGGGTCCTTCCTTGGATCTGTCCATAGGATAGCGGGTTATGAACTGCACCAGAGGTAGCCAGATTTTCTTTTTTTTTCCCCCTCTGTGTGTTGTTGCTGAGAAGGGTGATGTCTCCGGATATTCTCTCCCCATAAAGGTGCTTTCTTGCAAAGCCTGCAAGCCTGGGTTCAATTCCCCAGTCAGTCACTCATGTAAAGATGGACAAGCATTTGCAAGAGCAAAGAGATAACAGCAAGCAGGCACACGCACGCATGCTTGATGGGGCACGAATGCAAATACACTAATGATTTTTTTAAATGAAATAAGGAAAGGAAAGAAAAAAAAAGAAAACCTTGAATACCCAATAGTTTCACAATGATGAGGGAACACGGGATGAAATCCTCAAATTAAGATTCTTATATTTTCAACCGGCCATCCTCATTCGGTACTTAGAGATCATTAGAAACAAGGGCACGCATCCCATCAGCAAGAACTGATCTTCCTAATTAGCTGGTACACACAACCTTCACAGAATGCTAAGAGGAGAAATGGCATCTCAGTAACCTTGTGGGCCCCTCTCATTTCTCATTGTTATGTTGATGAGCAATTGAACCGGCTGTAATTAAAATGATGCTGTAAATCTATTTTTAGTAGATCTGCTCACTGTCAAAATTTAATATATATGGCAATAAAATGTAACCTGACAGATTGAATAGCATAAACAAACAAACAAAAAAAAACAGATGGCACTCCCATGACGTCATTCTGTAGTCACTCGGAAGAACCTCTGGAAAGGCATGATGGGTGCCTTTTCCAACAAAGTTTTAAATTTCCCACTCTGGATAACTTGTCTTTGGTTGTCCATTTGACAGGATTTAGAATCCCCATGGAAAGGAATCTTTAGGAAGGTCTGTGAAGGATTGTCTAGATTAGGTTACTTGAGGACTCAGCCTAAAGTATAGACAGCACTATTCCATGGTCTGGAGTCCCAGAAAAAATCAAAAGCGAGTTGAGCAGAAACATTTATCCCTGTGTGCTTCTTCACCATTGGACTGAATATCTTCAGGGGTCCGGGGCCCCTGCCACCATGCCTTCTTCACCATGATGAACTATAACAAAAATAAATTCTCCCTTCCTTGAATTGCTGCTCCTGGTCGGGTCTTTGGTCACAGCAACAAGACAGTAACTAATACATAATATAAATGATTTTCTAACTTGCTCTGAATTTCTCAGGTGACAGAGTTATCATTACTTCTTGTTGCCAATGAAAATCACATTAGGCATGTGCAAGAAAACAGATTTTAACCTCAGTAACAATCAGCTGTGAGCCCCAAGACTCAGAAGGATGATTACGGGAAAGTAAAGACTTGTTGGAGAGCAGGTCATCCCTTTGCCTAATTCTATGGTATGGATATGATTTGGTTATGTCTTCCAAGGGTACATGCATTGGAAGTTTGGTCCCCACCACTAAGAACTGGGGGCTGGCGGGAGTTCATTGGGGGTCCTGCTTTCATAAAACCTTATGTGACCCCAGCCCATTCCTATGACGAGTAGCCATAATGAGTTAATACTGGCCATTTCCGATACTCTAGTGTCCCAACCCACCCAATGTTCTATTCTGCACCTGCTCCCACTGTTGGGATATCATCCACCAAGAGACCCTTACCAGAAGCAGAACCAATGAGAGTTTTTTTTCTTTTTCATCTTGGCATTTCATCCTCAAAAAACTGAACTAACAAAGCTCTTTTCTTCATAAAGCACCCAGACTAATATACTCAGTTAGTTAGTCATATCTCAGATCCCAGGAGTTAGTTTAATAGCTTCCATCCAACCAATACACAAATAATACCCTTTGGCATTGCAAAACTGACTCATCATTCTGAGCAGGGATCCTGGACTCTAGGCTTGCAATCGATCATCTGTTTCTAGGTCTCTCCCTCCAAGCAAGTAAATCTCCAAGCCTTCCATCACAGATGGCTGTCTTCTCTTCAATTCCTCCTCCAGAGGAACCAGGGGAGCCTTGGAGGCAGCGAAGACAGAGTCATAGAAATGGAAGGCATCAAAAGGAAGACACTATTCTCCCAGTGGAAACGAATGTTCCTGCTTCAGAAAACACTGCTCATGTCCACTTCCGTCGTGGTAGTGGTCACTATTACGCTGTGCCAGCTCATGTCACAACACATATCCATCAATGTCAGCTTGGCCTTCTAGTTCTGCTTCCAAGAGACGAAGGGACAATCACAGCCTGACAGCCATCCATCATGTCTCTTCTTTTCCTCTTTGAGCAAGACAGAGAGAAATGATGACCTTGATACATCTATGATGGATAATCTCTCTCTCTCTCCTATTTTCTCTCTGAAGAAAAGGCTCCACATGCCATCACTTCTGAAAGTCTTCCTTGCCAAGTCCAAAAATCTACAAAAATGGTTGCTATTAATATAATCTTGGCTATCATTATGAATAGTCCAGGTTCTTAGATTTTTTTTTTTAAAAAAAAAAGGTCATGTTGTCTAGAAAATTTAGAAAGTTCTTAGGGACTAAGAACCTAAGCTACTTCCACTGACTTACTCGATATTAGGAAATCCAAACTGGCATATATTCAGTTGGATGAAAACTGAATACACAAGACTATACCTTACATCTTACCAGGCTAGTAAAACACACATTCTCATTGTGAAATCCATATATTGAACGGTAAGTAAATGATATTTTAGGTGTCTGATTGTGAGTCCTGGATGAAAGAGCAAACAGTCACTAAACTCTATTTACATAGCCTTTACAGTGGTTTTCAGACTAACCTTCTAAAAAAAGTGGGATATTACCAGCAAACCTGGCCTCAACTTATGTTTAAATCAGCAATGACGCGATCTATCTTCTTCCCTCGAGGAAGCCCCACTCTTGTTTTTTTCTTTTTATAAGTTATAAAATAGTTCTCTAACTATACTGAGTTACTATGTAAATGGAAACTTTAAAAGCTGTATCTTATTCTATAACATGGCTATATCACTTCTTGGAATTTGGGCTAAGACAAGTGTAGTATAATATGACTGTACAAAATTCATTTATTTATTTTTATATATGGTATATAAAGGCACACAAGTATGTTTAGAACCATTTCAGAAAATGTTGGAAATTGTCTTTAGTTGCCAGCCAACATATATTTAATGATTTGGAGGGTGGAGAGATTAAATTAAACTAAAATAAAAACTTGATTTAAAAAATTTCCATATCTCCTCCCACCCCCTTTCTTTGACCCTACCTTCCTCCACTTGGGGGTTGTTCATTACAGAGTCGGATGTTCAGTGGTCAAAGGGTGCAGCACGCTAGCTGGGAGATCCCGGGCAAAATATTTGTCTCTTCTGTTTGAAGAGAAAGCAAGTTGCATCTGATCCTTGAGCCACCACTGGCCAACCCTGTTCTAAACTAACAGTCTACCTAGTTGTTCTGTACCACAAACTGGCAGTGAAAAAATGAAGTTCAATGTTGTTCCTGAACTTGGTTTCCTACCACAAGAGACTTTCCTAATTCTTATCTCAACCCTTGCAAGATTTATACCTTCCTGATGTTGTTCTAGGATTTAGTTGACTATGACATTTGCTTACTTCTCCCATTTTTCACCTTCATACTGTCCCTTAATTTCAACATATCTATATGCACTGCCTATTGTAAAAATTGAGCCTATCCACCCATGCCTCAATCTAAGTCATTATTTCACTCAGTCAGTTATTCACAATCATTAAAGTGATATATTTAGCATATATATATATATATATTATGCCTTAGTCTCTTTCTGAGCTGACATTTTTTTATATATTATATATTATAATATATATACATATATATAATGCTGGGTGCTGAGAGTAGAACTCACCTAATCTCTGATTTTAAATTAGTTGTTCAGTCAGTAATTGGTGCAGCAATATGTTTTTAAATACAAATATATTCAAGATACCATGTGAATCCAGAGAAGGAAGTCTCTTCCTTTCTCAGGATCTTCGAAAATATAGTTCCCGTTGAATCTAGGGTTTTAAGTCAACTCTTTGCCCCCTCAGCAGTGAGGCACACTTGACCACACCTGGTTTTTTACATGGGTACTAGGAATCAAACCCAAGCTGTCGCAGGCTCTCTCAGTCCCTCATACTTGCAAAGCAAACACTGTTACCCACCAAGCCATTATCTTTGCCCTACAGCTTCACTTCGTATATGAGGGTATTTTCCAGTTTAAACAAAATTCCAAAAACCTGGAAACACAGATCCCCAATACCACCCCCTGTTGTACACACTCCCTCTTGAAATGTTTAAAATACTGAAAATGAAATGGCATGGTTTTTAAAAAATAATATATTTATTTGCAAGCAGACAGAGAGAAGAGAGATAGACAGAGAGAATGGGCATGCCAGGGCCTCCAGCTACTAAAAACAAAGTCCACATGCATGTGCCACTTTGTGCATCTGGCTTTACATGGCTACTGGGGAACTGAACTGAAGACATTAGGCTTTGCAGGCAAGTGCCTTAAACACTGAGCCATCTCTGTTTCCCAGGCTGTCAGTGAACTCAACTCATACCCCAGACTGACCTCAAACTCACAGCAATCCCACTGCCTCAGCTGCCAGAGTTCTGTGATTACAGGCTTGTGCCAGCATGGCCAGTTTAAAGAAGGATTATTTAAGATTACTTTTGATACACATGTTCATGACCACACTAGAGATAGTGAATGTCTTTCTCACTTTTATGTGCCCAGCATGAATTAGAAGGGAAACACCATTGTTTGGGCTGTCTTAAAGGATAAGTATACTACAAAGGGGGAAAAAGGCAAGAGAAAGAAATGTCAGCTCAGAAAGAGACTAAGGGATGTGGAACTTCCTTCAGCTCCCCATGGAAGAGCAGGAAGCAGCCAGGAAAATCATCAGTAGTTAGCTTCTTATGGCTAGAGCTCAAATAGGAAATGGAGGGTAGGTGATGAACTGGGAAGGCAGCTTTCTACTCTGTGTCTACCAGTTAAATGCTGCTAGCTTCCTCCTAGAAATGAGACCACACAATGCCTCCCCGTGTCTCACAATGTGTATGCAGAGCAAAGCGCCTCACCATTTCCTTTGAATATAGATAGCGTTCATTTGTCAGTTACACTTCAATAAAGCTGGAAAAGTGAAAAGCAGGCAGGAATCCAATAATGAGAAGAATGGGCCAGGAATCTAAATAGCATCCTATATAATCCTAAGCATCTAGCTGAAGACTGGTACATATTTTAGGGAAATTACTCTGGAGATCATCATGAGGGGGGAAAGAGGAGTTATTTTAAGGAAATCAAAGAGAAAGCTACTGAGAAGCAAAGAGTGACTGTGCGCAGATCTCTTGGTTCTTGTCTTCTCAAAGGAAAGAATTCAAAGGAAAGACACAGACATTTAAGCTGTTTATTTAGAAAATCAAAGCCAGCGCTCCAAGGAGAGAGTGAAATTGGCTAAGTCCAAGAGGAGAACAGCACAGTGGGTTCTGCATTATCAATTTTAAACATGTTTTGCTGATGTAGGTGCTGTATTCATATGGGAGGGGGTACTTTTTCCTTGGTGGTCTGGATCTTTCTTTTGGAGTAGTTCTTCCCATGGTCCTTTAGAAAAGCCCACAAGGGAGGTCAGAACCGCATGTAAATGGTACTATAATGAAGCCAAGGTCTTTTGACGATGTAGACCCTTTGCTATATGTGGGCAAATGCCCTGACACCTCAGCTTTTCACATAGCATTGAGGCAGGTAGGGTGACTGGAACCTTGAAAGTAAAAGAAGGAATGTCTCAGCTTTGCAGATCAGAGAGAAGTCTGGCTCCTTCTTACCTCTTGCCTAACCTGTTTTTGCATGAACAACCCTCCCTGGGTGGTCTCCTTTATTAGAATTCTAATCTAATCCTGGCATTGTGGTTGGTCAAGCTTTAGACCCCAGAACTCAGCAAGTTCTGGCCCTCTTCCTGAGCCAGCCCCTAGACCAGACCAATCAGCTAGAATCTCTCTGGTTTACCTGAGCCAGAAGGTATAATCATGTTTACCAAGGTAGGGCAAGGTCTCTTAGCCTGCCAGCCTATCACTCCTGAATCTCCAGATGCTGGTAAATCCCAGCCACCAGGCTTAGATAAAGGGAGAACCCCCACTTACTGCCCATGAGTGCTCTTACCCGCCTCTCCTCCATGGCAAGAGTTCTTTTCACTTTCTTTTCTTTCCTAACTCCTTTTTCCTGTTCCTTTCAAGCCCCACCACGTGGGCTCTCAGACATCGTGGGCGTATCCATTTTCCTTCCCTTCATTTTGTACTTCCCTCAAGAAATGTGGTAATTTAATAATTATCCTTCTCAGTCTTATTTTATCCAATTCTTTGGTTAAAAGCAGACATGAACTCAGGGCTCAGGTTTGAGGATTCTTTCCTCATCCCCAAGACTCCAGACAAGCATGAAACATCCTAACCTCAGCCTCCAGGACATTTAACTACAAAAGGACATGGTGACCTTCAGGAGATGTGGCTGCCAAGATAGAGCTGCAGGTTTTTTGGCTGCTTCCTGTCTAACCCCTTTTGAAGACTGCTCAAGGCCCTGTGACTGATCTCATGGTTGCTTGTTGTTTAAGGCATTTTGTTATATTTTAAATTAAGGCTTACCACGAAAGCTCTGTGCTGGAGATTTACAAAGTGTGTCAGCCAGCACATTTATGTACAGAACTCAAGCCACCTTCCAGGAAGGACCCGCTTCTCCCAGCTCCACCACTCATGTCCTTCTTCTATGTAACAGCTGGATTGAAGAAGGATCAGAAAAGGAAGAGCTAAAGATTAATTTAAGGAAGATAGATGAGTTTGATTCATGGTTATTTGTAAGAATTGGTCAAAGTTGGTAAGGGAAGAGAAGAACTGTAGATGATGTGTGAGGTCTTAGGTTGGAGAACTGTAGTTTGAGTAATTGAGTATTCACTAAACAATATTATCAGTATGGGAAGAGGGCTGAGACTTTCTCGTCCCCAACAACACTCCTTAATCCTCCATCTCCTGGTAGGAGCTTTGGTGCCACATGCAACAAGCCAGCACTCACACCTTCGCTAAGAAAACCAATGTCTGATTTCAAATGCCTTCAGAGGGAAATGTGGAAAAGGAAGAAACTCACTCTCCAGGCTTCCTCCCCATCACACATAATGACACAGATGTGTCGGTGATGACAAAGCTAGTTTACTCAGGTTGCCTTAACTAAGTTCTATAAACACGTTGCTTCAACAACAAAAATGCATCAGCCCACAGTTTGGGAGGATAGAAGTCCAAGATTGAGGCGTCAGCAAAATTGGTTTCTCTGTCTCTCAGCTCTGCCAGCATCTCATGGAGATCACTGCTGGACGTCTTTGCTATTATCTGTCTTGAAGACATGCCACCCTCATGGGTGACTTTATATTCTGCCACTCTCCCTGTGTGACTGTGTCCAAATCTCCCTTTTAAAAAATAAGGGCATCAATTATATGGGATTAGGCCCTGCCTTAATAATCTCATCTTTAATTAGATGTATCGATAGCCCCTCTAATGCCAAGTAAGGTCACACTCTAAAGTGTTTTGAATTAGTACTTAAAACTGTGAATGGGGGGTCACAATTCAACGGCATCAACTGCTGAACATGATTCATTGGTTTTGAGTTTACAGAGAAGTGATTACTTTCATAAACTAGTATATGAAAAAGTGCTCTGTGAACTGAAAACGTTTGAAGATACAAGTTATTATTTTTCATAAGACCTTAGCAATGCAATCTCAAAACAATTAGGAGTTGAGTAAAGGGCTCTTAGTAATCTAAATGACACCACAGAGTGGTATAAATCCCATGCTAACTAGAGTAGCAATAAAATGTAGAATACAATTTTTAGTATGCATTTGACTTTACACATCTTCATCATCACATTTTTTTTTTGCAATGGCTTTCTCTAAAATGTGCTCATTCAGCTTTAACTCAAGACTTAGCCATCAGGGTTATAGCCATCGGTCCCAGGCTGGTCACTGAGACATCAGATTGCCGCAGGCCTCCCAAGAGCCTGGAGTTATGGCCTGGCATCCCCAGAGGCTGAGTTCCTATGAAGTCATTTCAGAGCCGATGGTGCAGAGACAGACCAGACTGTGAGCCAAATTCTGCATCCCTGCACCACCCGCTGCACCTCACCATCACTCCATGTTCCTGAGCAACTATTTTTAATGAAATCCTGCCTTGCACATTTTATGGGCTTCAAAGCTTCTTCCCAGCATCTTAGAGCTGAATTTGTAGACGCTGACTTACCCCAAATCCCATTCCCCACCTGAGAAAAAGGATCAAAAGCTTAGACTTCCTTTTGATCCAGATGGCACAATGCTGTCCTCAGAGCCCTCAGCTGATTATAATTTGTTCCTGTTTCTTTGAGGGAATCTTTGTTCAAAAAAAAATCATAGCAAAACCTTTTACTCTTATTCTGTCTCTGCACTTTTTCCTACTCTAAATCCGATTCCCACATATTAAATTTCCCTTACAGGATGATGATAAACATCTACATGATATTTATATGTAATCCTATGGACTAGTTACTTTGTTCACCACAATACAACTGAGGTGAGAAATAGAAGATCCTCTTACTTTAATTTAAAACTATTTTCTTTCCTTCTTGAGCTCATTCACATTCTTCTCATAATCTATATGAAAGAATCCATATATCACAATCCTCACCTTGCTAGACACAAAATAGGAACAATAAGTATGTTGCTATTAATAAAATATAATAAATTACAAGTGCAAAACTCTTAATGTGAAGTTCCTGGCAAACCAGAAATGGCATATACTATGAGTTATTAAAGGGAAAAATGACAGAGGGTTTGGCTGGCTGTATCCCACTGGGTGGATAGCTATGAGGTAAAGAGAGAAAAACAAGAAGTGGAGTCCTAGAAAATAAAGTCTACTTTTATAGAAAATGAGTTGATCAGAAGCGTAGGTGACAGGGGTAGAGGAGCTCACAACATCCAGGAGGACCTCATCAAGGGACCCAGGTTTAGCAGCACAGAGACAGAGATGAGGGAGGGAGAAGACTAAAAATTCCCTAGGAGTACAGTGGTCAATTTGTGAAGATCATCTCTGAGCACATCATGTCCTTCAATGTCAAAGGAAATAACTAGGGTCCAAAGGCTGACTGGAAGTAAGGAAGGCAATGTCACAGATAAGACCTGGGGATGCGTTGATGGGGGAATACTGAGAAGAATGTTCTGTGACTCAAAATGCTCCATGATTTTTTGAAATTGGAGCAAATTCATCTTTCTCACCAGGAAGGAACCTCAATCCCACTGTTTTTAGCTCTTCCCACTACCATGGCTCCCCACCACTAGCACCCAGCCCTGTGCCTCCATAGCAGGTTACTCATAGGATGACACATCTTCCTGTTTGGGGCATATATCCAGCTTTTGCAGCATCCTAATAAAAAAGAACAGGTTTTTCTATGGATGAGATTACCATGTAAATAATTGTCACAGTCAGCCACAATCCGCTGGGATGAATCTCCAAACCAGGCACGTTTATGGAAGGAAGGGATTTATTGAAGCTATAAATCCAGGGGAAGTTCCATAATAGTGAAAGAGGCTATAATAGTGAAAGAGGCTGCTCCCCTTTCACAGGTCCAAGAAGAGAGAGAAACCCATCACCAACACCACACACAAACAACAAAACAAGCAGGGAGGCCAAGGAGAGAATTCTCCTTCCCCTGTATATAGACTGAAGGCAAAGTCTTGCAACTCTCTTACAGACTTAATGGCTTCCTGAGTCTCTGGAATTTCCTTCCTGCACTGCCCTCACAGGAAGGGATGTTAATTTCTAGCTCTCATGAGCTTCCTTACATCTTGCCCCCTGAGAAGCTGTCTTCATGTAAACATCCTCAGAGACCGACCCAAGATGATTAAAAAGGTCAAGTTGACAACAAAACCTAACCATCACAACATGGACTTTTGTAAATTATCAGTTCCACTTTCACTCCTGAAACTTCCCCATGCCTTCACTCTGCCCTGAGCCATTTGAATTCACTTTCCAGCCACTGTGGGGAGATGACAATAGCAAGTGATATTCCTTTACTTGAACCTTCTCAGATCAATAACAAATGAAGGCTTCCATCAATAGCCTGAACAGAGGAGGATCAAGTATCATGGGAATATTAACTCATTACTCACCTCTCCCATCTGTAGCCAAGAGCCTCAATTTAACGGTGAAAATCCAAACTTTGAACTCTAGAGCAATCCCTGGGTTCATGCATTAGGGTTCCCTAGAGGACAGAAACGGATAGAATGAATTGCATTAGAAAAAGAATTTATTGGACTAGCTTACAGCAGTCCATCAATAGCAGTCTGCAGGCCCAAGAGTCAAGGTACCCAGTAGCTACTCAGTCCACATGGCTGGATGCCTCAGGGTTTTCTGGAGAACCGTTGGTCTTCAATCCAAGCTGGAAGGCTGAGGAAACTTGGTTCCAGTGCTGATAAAGGATAGTCAAACAAGATAGATGCAAGTACAGGAGAAGGCACTCATCAGCAAGCAGCAAAAGCAGCCATTTGGAAGGAAAGAACTCTTTTTCTCCCAGAGCTTCCTTACATAAAGCCCCCCTCCAAGAGGGCTGTCCACTCTGAAGGAAGGACTTCCTACTTCAGTCAATCCTTCCCGGAAGCAACCTCAAAGACCTGCCCAAGAGGAATGCCTATGGATTCCTAATCAGATCAAGTTGACAACAGCATTTAACCATCACAGTTAGCTTCAGGCCCATGTCAGTGTGTTCAGGTGAAGCTGTTTCCAAAAGCACTGTCTCTGGAAGCCCCTCTCATAGAATCTTTCTACTCCTTGTGTGTGTTGTGGATTAGTGACAGCAGAGTACCAACCAAATGCCTACTAAATGCATTTTTTTCTCTCGGATTAATTAAATGAAGTAGAAATGAATCAGAAAATGCCAGAGTTTTACTTTTCATCTGTTTTTTTAAAGCACACAAAGGGTGAATGTTTGAACCACATGGTGCAGTGTACATGCTACTGACCGACAAATGAAAGTGAAGGAGGAGGTTGAGAAAACACAAACATACACAATTCTCTCAGATCCAGAGGAGAGGCTGCCAGACTTACTGTCAAGCTGCCTGGATCCCCTTCAGTCTGCTTCTCATCTCTGCCCTGTTTTCTGCTCAGTTATGCCTCATACTGACCTCCTCTGGGTTCAGCACAGACAGTGCATATAAACAGCTCATTAAGGCTCCTGTACATGTTAGTAAGGGCATGTCCTGTGCTGTATATATTCTAGTTAAAATGGGTCTTGATTCTGATTGTCTCTTCCTGGTTTTCTGGGCCAAGAGGGTCCCTGTGGACCTCTTTCACTCAACCTTACCTGTGAATGTGTCTGCCCCTGGTTTCAGTGCAGTCCATTTCTCAGACTGTGGCCTAGGTGAGCTCCCTGGGCCCTTCTCTCCTCTGTGTTCTTCCTCTGCATCCTGGTAAGTGCCCTACTCCTGGAGGGATGCCCTTGCACAGGGGCATCCTAACTTCTTTAGGCCTTCATATCTGTCAGGATGGCTCTTTCCTGGACAAATCGTTAGGCCTTCTCAAATGCTACCTTAATCCCTGTACTTATTCAAAAAAGCTTGGATCTCATAGGGAACATTTATTACTATGGGCTTATGGATATGTGCTATAAGGTAGAGGTTTCTAGAAGCATAAACCCATATGAGTATTCTCCATACTGTTAGGGGACAAAAATGTTAACCATTGGTCAAATCTAAAAAATAACTGAAATAAACTAAACTATCAACTAGACAAAAAATTATTGAATACTAAGCAGGTTGTGGAAGTAGATTTCAAAAAAACTTTAAACACATATTCTACAAAATAGAGGTCTTCATATTATTTTGCATAAATGAAAGCAATGTATAGATCTTTAGAACACTGACTTTGACATAAGAGCCATAAAAAGGGCACAGAACTGTCCCCTTGGTGAGCCCCAAGATCATCGCAAGCAGTGGTCCCATACTTAGTTTATCACCAGCTAGAGGTCAGGGCTGGTTAGAGGCTCACCCTGCATCACTAACCTTATTTCCTGTCTCTTCCTCTTTTTAGTTTCCTCTGCTTCTCCTTAGAAACTCAAGGCTTAAGAGAATGACAGCTATTATGCATTTGAGAATAAACTCAGAGCCAATGAAACACCAGCTCAGAAGTTTCTGCCAGACTGATGGAAATCCTGCTTCTGTCAGAGACTGACAAATTAGCATAAAAGAGAGATTATGTAACTGTGCAAGACGCTATCAGGAGACCTGAATTCTATATCAGAAAATGTTTCCAGACAGGAAGCTACAAACATTATCAAGAGTCCTAATGATAACTTCAGTCATGCGGCTTGTGCTTTGAAAGCTGTGTTCCTGAAAATGCCCGGGGGGGGGGGAGACTTATATTTAAGTGGATATATGCAAATAAATCAATGCAACCTCCAAAAATAAGAGGAAAGAGAGAAAGGAAGGAAGGAAAAAAGGAAAGAAGGAAGGAAGGAAGGAAAGGAAAGAAGGAAGGAAGGAAGGAAGAAAGGAAGGAAAGAAGGAAGGAAGGAAAGAAGGAAGGAAGGAAAGAAGGAAGGAAAGAAGGAAAGAAGGAAGGAAGGGGAGGGAGGGAGGGAAGGAGAGAGAGAAGAAAGAAAGAAAGAGAGAGAGAGAAAGAAAGGAAGGAAGGAAGAAAGAAGAATGAAAGAAAGCAAGCTAAGAACACAAAATCAGATGTGCTTGCAAGCATGCTGGAAAGAATCTCTAAACACATGATTTACATTTGTAATTCAGATCAGAAAAGAGAGTTGTCAATTATCTAGGGAAAAAAAAAGAAGAGAAAATCATACTTTTTAGTAGGTGAAAAGTAGAATGTCTTAAGACTCTCTTGGAAGGATGACTGAGAGGACAGTGAGGACTGGTGGAGCCCTGGATCAAAAGTTAGAAAGCGGAGGACATGTCAGCCTGGGGCTGGCTGCATGGCCAAGTTCACACAGATCCGCTTGCTGTGCCGTGTTCATCTTATAGGAAAAACAGACTCTCTAGTTGGCATGCTTTACAGATACCACTGGTCAACCTTCGAAAGTTTGAAATTCAAATTTAAATTGAGGATCTGATCAATTCTGATACTTCTTCCTAGAGGTATTAGACCAATTTTATAAGCCAGTCAATCAAGTGACACGTATCTGTCATCCAGTACTCTGGAGAGTGAGGCAGGAGAATGGTGAGTTTCACACCAGCCTGTGCTACATGAAATCCTGTCAGAATAAGAAGTAACCCAAAATTAGATGCATTAGACTTAATAAAAAATGGTTGTAAAAGGAATAATCCGATTATGACATTGAAAAAGATGTTCCTAAATATGGAGGGGATGAGGAACTGACAAGCCACATTCCAAATCTGCAAAAAGTAGATTGGATCAAAGTGCTCACATGTTTGAGGTAATCTTAAATGTCAAGTGAATAATTATCCCTTTGTTGAAACATCTAGTTTTTTTGTCACTACACTTTACTATTCTGTTTCAAAAAGGACAAAATGCCTCTCCATCTCTTCCCTACAGTGTCTCATGTATTCCTCTTTCACCTTTATTTTTTTTCCTGACAATCACTCTACTCCTAACCTATGAAGCATAAGCCAGGAGCATGTTTATATGGAGTTATAAGAACCTAAAATAGCGACTTGAAAAGTCTCAGTGTCACAAACAATGCTGCGCCATTGAACTTCAGATTACAAAATGGCTCATCCACAGCGAAATGTGAGATGAGGCTGAACCACTCAGCGTGGAAGCAAATCCTACTTGCTGACACCTGCAGTTTTCTGTCACCATTTCCCTGGATTAGCCAAACATAGAGAATGAATGGCCACCACGTGATAACCTGGAAAAGCCAGCTGTGAAGGGACCCGATCAGAATTCCAGATGGAAGTGAATGATCAGTGATAAGATGACCTTCTAGAACAAATATATAGAATATGTTTAAGACATCAGAAGTCTCCAAATAGCAGCAGCCACAGGGATAGAAAGAACAGAATTTCTATAGGAAATAAATGGAATGGATGGACGTTGGTCATCCATCAGTCCTCCAGCCACAACCAACATCCACTACAGACAACAGGGTTGTTTCGACCATGAAAGACTAATGCAGAAATTTGAAAGCGCTGTCTGATTTTCAAGTAGCTTTGAAAGGGCAAAGAAAAGTCTTGGTTATTGTACTGTGATTATGCACCATAAAACAAAAGAGAATGCATTTGAATTGGATTTTGTCAGGTAGTTGGTGAACCATAGCAAAGCCCAGAGAAGAGAAAAAAATAAACACACTCAAAACATGTTTATGCAGCTCCCCTGAGTGATGCAAACCAAAAGAAAATAGAGAAGAATAAAAAAAGAAAAACTTTCAAACACTACATGCAAGATAGATAGTGTTTCACATAGTAGGCCAGTAATTTTTCAATCCAACTGTCCAGAAAATTATCTAGGTGAACTTAGTTTATTTTTTAATTTCTTTATATTTTATTCATTTTCAGTCAGAGAAATACACAGAGAGAGAGAGAGAGAGAGAGAGAGAGAGAGAGAGAGAGAGAGAGAGAGAACACCAGGGCCACCACCTTGTGGGTCTGGCATATGTGGGTAATGGGGAATTGAACCCGGGACCTTAGGCACTGGAGGCAAGTGCCTTAACCACTGAGCTATCTCTCCAGTCCCTGTGAACTTTTAAAAAAGATTTTGAGACTGTCTCTAAGACATCTAAATCAGTGTCGAAGCTAAAGCCCCAACTTTTTTTTTGATTGATTGTTTTTTCTTTATTGTAACAGGATAGAGAGAGAAAGGGAAGGGAGAAATGAAGGGGGAGAGAAAGAGAAAGGGTGTGCACACACTAAAACAGAAGGGAAGGGGGGAGAAAAAAAGGAAGGGATGCATGGAGTAGCCTAAAGAGCTGTTTCTGTTTTTTCTAGAGGCACCTCAGATAATTCTTATTTAGTTACTTTGGAAACTGTAGCTCCAGGACACATAGAACTAATAAGAGAGAGTCCCTCCCATTATGTGCTGTGGAGAACAACTTTTAGGAAATTGTTAACAGTATACCAATGCAAGGACTGCCATGGTACAGGTGATAATAATGCTTATTTTTTAACTGAGTATTAAGAAGTAAAGTTTACAGCATAAAGACTGAGCAAAATAAAATATCATCTCCTTATTTCACTAAATTATTTCCAGTTCTAATCAAAATTTATGTGGTTGTAAAAGGCAAAAAATAAAAAAGATATGAGGAAAAACATGATAGTAAATAAAAAGACGTAGTTTTAACCCAAAAGATTTCTCCTCAAATTCAAAGCTTCTAAATCACTCCCCAAACTAAGTCAGCATAAACATAATAATTAAATAACATTCCTAATAATAATAATAATTTATTAGAAGAATATGTTAACATCTTTTAAATTTTAAAGGCCCCTAAAATATAATCTACTTTTTAATGTGCCTTAAGTAATTAAATTGGCTACATTCGTCTTAACAGTCATGAAAAAAAA
Organism: Zapus hudsonius; assembly: GCA_004024765.1. Taxonomy (NCBI): domain Eukaryota; kingdom Metazoa; phylum Chordata; class Mammalia; order Rodentia; family Dipodidae; genus Zapus; species Zapus hudsonius. The sequence goes on along the minus strand of PVHP010013794.1, from coordinate 20,904 downwards.
GGCTGATTTATCCTTAGATGAAGCTGAAGTAGAAAAAGAAATAGGAGCATAAACAGGAAGCTCCAGAGAACCCTCCCCTTGAGTGGGAGGTGTCTATCTAGAGCTAAAACCTAGGTGCTAAAACTGATTGGTCAGATATGAACCAATCAGCTGTCTCTCTGACTCACCTGGGGAAAACTTAAATTAACTTTCCTAGAAAAAAGTGCTCTCTTCCCCACATGGCAGGCTGGCAAACAGACCTCTGACTCCCCAGGGACTGGTAAGGTCTCCCCAGCCCCCACCACAGCCCCACCACAGCCTATGGTGAGGGGCTGGATTTCTCTTCCACCTAAATCTTTTCTTCTCATGATCTTTCTTTCCATGTTTTTCTCCCCACACTGGTGGCTGGAGAACTCTGTAACTCCCCATGTTCCCTTAAACAATAAAGTCTCCCACTATACCTTAAAAAAATTATCTATGTTGAATAGTCAAAATTCAAACTCTGGGCATTGGTCTCCTGTCTTGGCTTTCACCTGCTTGGGAAGTTTCCATGTTCCCTAGAAGTGAGAATCCAGCCTTGGCTATCCACCAGCAAGACTGAAGCTCTCCATGACTCGGTCTTGATGTTGGACATTGGCTGCCCTCAAAGTCTCAAAGTATCAAATCAACTCTGCCTCTTTATCATTGACCCTCTTATGGTTAAAATGTAAAGTGACCCCCATAGGTTCATGGGTTTGACTAGTTGGTCCCCAGCTGGTGGCAATCTAGTGGAAGGTTGTAGAACCATTGGGATGTAAGGTCTAGCTGGCTGATGAAAGCCACTAGAGATGGGTCTTAATGGTTCTAACACAGCCCTGCTTCCAGGCAAAGCTCTCTGCTTACTGTCTGCCACTGGAATGTGACCAGTTTTTACAAGTCCTTGCTGTCTGAGACTGACCCACTTCAGATATCATGTCTTCTTTACCATGATGGGCTGTGCCTTCAGAACCATGAGCCAAAATAAATCCTTCCTCCCTGAATTTGTTTCTGTCAAGTACATTTGCCATAGAAAATCAGCTAATACAGACCCTCTAAAGGCTTTCTTAGTGTGCTACAATCTCTTGGGTCCACAGGCCATGCTAATCTTTAATCAACATACATTTCACAGTGTGGACAATACCCCTAACAAGAATTTCATTTGCACTTGAAATGGTGCATGTAAAATCTTACCACATGCAATGTATTATTGTGAGATATGAAAGGACTAATCATTGACTATTTTTGCTATCTTAATTCTAGCTCATCAAAGAACCATTTAACCACAGAAATTCAAGGTTGAAAATATGTTACCTGTTCTTGGCAAATTTCAAGTATAAGAAATACACAGAAGGAGTCATAGGAAGCGATGTAAAGGACTATAGAATTAGAGTAAATGTTTTGATATGGTCTCCGAATATTAGAGAATTAAAAATAATAAAAGCTGCATGCAGGCATAAATGGGTTATAGTACAGTAGATAACTTCTCTATGTGGCAAACATGTTGTTTGTTACAAGGGAGATTGAATTAAATCAAAAATTGCATTCTCCTTCCCATGGCTTAGATACCATCACAAGGAAACTTTCAAAATATGAGATAGCTGGGGAAAAAAAGTACTTTGTACAAGTGTGCATGTCATTTATCCACCTCACCTTCGGTTTGAAATCCACTGAACTACATGGTCTCCAGGGACTTTAAATTCTCATTCTATATTCTCAGAAAACTCAACACCATCTTGGAAGAATCTGGCCTTTTAGTCCCAATACACAAGAGAACATGAGATCGGCAGAAATTGTAATTCTCGAGACTTTGTGGACATAAAAAAATCATTTAGTAAATATTTATTAAATACCAACTTTTAAGCCAAGGAAATCATGGAACTCGTGGTTAGCAAACCTGTACAAACAGGGCTGGAGCTAAAGCCCTCGTCACCATAAAGCTTGTCTTCTCCAGCCCTGCCTGGAACCAAAGGAAGTACATCAGAATGGAAACCACAGTGGAAGAGGACAATTGGTTGTCACCATGATGATTCTTCAAACCTAGCAATGATTCCAACGGTGGTGACTCATAAGGAAGGAGATGACGGTGTTGGTGATTTTCCTCTTGAAGTGGGAAGAACATGCAGTTACTTAAAAATTCCTATTTTCATTGTTCATACAGATTGTGGAGGTCAGATCTGACAAAGCTGAAGCAAACTACCTGTTGAGAAACTGGGGATCTTTGGGGAGCAAGTTGTCTTATGACTTGAAGTTTGGGGGGGCCTGGCAGCAAGGGACTGGCAGGCTGGAGACAGGAGAGAATACATCTCCGTTCAACTTTCCCAGCTCTGGTTTTCAGCTCCCCTCAGGCAGACATGTGGTCAAACCAAGAGGAGGTTTCACTGACAAGACCAGCTGTTCCTTTGCCAGGAGGAGGCTTAAGGTCAGAGGCCAAGGAAACTCGATGCCACACTGAAGACTTGAGATTGTAACATGTAGGCCGTGGTGATTGTTGTAGCTGCAGTCACTAGTGATCATTGAACCTGCAGTCGATGGTGATCATTTTGGAGTTTGGCAAGATAGCTGTTATCATAGAGGGAAGAGTGGAGTGATGCAGGAAGGGCCCAGGAGTCATGGGTCTATGGCCCTGGTCCAAGGAAAAGAGAGCAAAGCACTGGCTGGGGGTAGTGATCGTGATTATGAAGACCAGGGGACAGGCAACTGAACAGAGGGAGGGAGGGAGGGAGGTACCAGCCCTGTTCTTCCTTGGTCCAGCTCTTGCCCTTAGAGAACAGGGCTCACTCTTCCTTCTCCTACCACCTTCCTGAGTCTAGTATGGACCCGTTGACCAAGCCTATTCAGCTTGGAGACCAATCTGGGATCCAAGAACATAAAGGACCCCTCCAAGGGTAGGAGCAATTTGGGACCTTCCAGTGTCCAATGCATCTGACATCTGTGAGTTGATTAGTGAGTGTCCTGTGCTAAGTGAATTGCACCTTCTACCACTGAAGATTTCCTATGCCCTAACAATATTAAACAGCTTAAGCAAGTCCAGACTTCAGTGCCTGCCTGAGCCAGGCCTGTCTGGGTTTCTTAGACTCCCCCAGGCAATTTCCTGTCAAGCTAGACAAGCTTCAGAACTCCCCGTAATGTACCTATTGGAGACTCAGAACTTCCTTCTCTGCCTGATTAATTTCCCAAGGGGCCCAACCTGCTTGTTTTAGAACCTTCTGCTGCAGTTCAAGAGATGAGAAGATCCATTGAGATCGAAAAAGATCAAGTAGTCAGACAGATGGGGCATCCTCTGCCAGACACTGGGTACTGTTAACTAAAACAAGTAAAAACAGGAAACTCAAGCAATAACAACAGAAACCAATTAAGCAGGTCAAGTATCCATGCAAGTTTTCCAGAACTAGGAATATAGGAAGAAAAGTGGTATTTTCTAATAAAAGAAGCATATTCTATTTTCCAATGATAGTCTCACCAAGAAAACAAAGTGAATCCTGTACATTTTCTTCTGATAAATATACATACATATATATGTATACATATATATGTATGTATGCATGGATATGTCTATAGATACACATATATACATGTAAAATATGTGTGTGAACATGCACATTCTCTCCTCCCCAAAAAAGAAAATAATAACATGTCTATGAGATTCTAAAACTATTTTAAACATATACCCATATCTCAAGGTATTAGTAGATAACAAAACTGTCCCTTCATTTCATGTCTGGTCATGCTAAATTAAACCCCCAAATCCAGAGACATTAAGTAACTAATTTGATATCCCAGAGCAGCTCAATCAGCCATAGAATTCTTATACTCTTGCCCCCAAAGAGTTATCTTCCAATTAAACCAAGCCACTTCCTTCCACAGTGGAGAGAACAAAGATAAGGAATGGTTTAAGAATCAAACTGGCCAGCTTTTACTTCAACAGTTGTGCTATGTAGGACTGTAGGCTATGTACTTCACCCCTCTATGCTTCATGGTTGCCAACTTGACAGCATTTATAATCATCACAGAAACAAATCTCTGAGCATGTCTGAGAGAGATTTTTCTAGATTGTATTAGCAGAGGTGGGAACACTCACACTAAATGTGAGCAGTATTATTCCATGGTCTTGGATCCTGGACCATAGAGGAAGGAGCAAGAGAGCTGAACACCGGCATTCATCACTCTCCTTTCAGACTGGATGCAAAGTGACCAGCCACTTCCTGCTCCTGCCACCATGATGGACTATATCCTCTTGAACTGTAAGCCAAAATACCCCCTTCCTCCCTGAAATTGGTTTTTTAGGCATTTGATCACAGCAATGAGAAAAGTAACTAATATAGTGTCCCCTCCCCAATTCTTCACTGTGAACTCCTGAAAGCAGGGATCATTTTTCTCTGCCCCCAACACTACCAACAGAAAATGCACAGCAAATTCCAATTGCATTTAGCCAACAGGGCTTACTCTTTTGAAATCTCTAAGCGCAACTCTTCCCAGAAAATCTGGTCTACAATGCAACCAAGGGAAATAGCTAAAGGACACTCCAAAGGCATCCTGCAACCCAGCCAGCCTCTCATCAGTTAGGTCAGAAAACAAGAGTACGGAAGCTCCCGCTCTAACTTGCAAAGTGTTCTTTCTAGGGCTCCTCAAGTGTGAATATAATTAAATCCTCTGCATATTTCCTCTGCCATTGTGGCTGGTCCTGGTCCCTCTCATTGTTCAGATAAGACAAGACTGATGAATGTGAATATGTCTGAAGTTAAAGCAGGCCGGAGATAATGAAAAAGGCTGATTGGAAAGTCCTTATCAACTTGAGAGCTCTGAGCTAACAGAGCGTGGGGACGACACACAGACCCATCTGCCAAAGTCAAGAAGTTGAACAGCAGTGGCTGCAAACTCTGCTGGCTTCTCTCCATCATGGCTCACAGGTCAGCAGAGCACTTATGCTCAGCTCTTTTGAGAACGGTAACCCCTGGATCCTTCAGATCAGAGGCTCCAAATTCCTACTCATGAGATGATTTTCCAGGAGAGGAAACACAAGGTGACCTTCATTATTAATATACTTTAAAAAAAAAGTCAAAATTACCTGTGGCAATTATTGCTACTTTGTGTAGCTTAGTTTTGGATCACCTGCTCAGACCTCAGCACTCCATTCAGATCCCACCTCCAATTTCCAAGGCCTTCTGCAAGCTCCCATCTCTCCTCTATTTTTCCCACTAACTTTGCCTTTACGGGGGTCATAGAAACCACTAAATTATTATTAATATTTTCAACCAGGTTGAAAATACTGGTTTTCTCTATTTTTCTTCTTTATTGTTCTTATTATCTTGCTACAACAAAGGAAGGTTTAATCTTCAACTTTCCTCCATGACAGAAAGGCTATGACTTTAATGTATCAGTCCTTTCTTAGAATGAACCAACACTACTCCTCATTGTCCAAAAGCTTCCTTCCAGTGAGTGGAGAGATATGTTACTGGCCATGGATCTTGGAGGACCTGGGTTCAAAGCTCATATATACTGTCAACAAGCAATTATACCTTTGTCCAGAGTCATGCTTAAGTATTCCCATCGATAAAATGCAGGGAAGATAAGTGTCTGCCTTGTGAGATTGTTTTGAGCATTAATGCTGTGCTGCAGGCTACTGTCCAGCAGACACATGTCAACGTTATTCCTATGTCCATATTTTAAGGGATCTGTGACTTTTCAAAAATGAAGTGCATATGGAAACATCTCCTCTTTAGTTCCTAACATAGGTACATCCCTTGATGGTCTCTTTTCCTTTTCAAACCTGTAACAGTCATCATTCTATAGAGTAGTGCTATTGTTTTCTTCCCTGACACTGATAAGATTTACTGAAAATTGAGATTATTTCTTTCGTCTGAGTATGTGTGTGAATGTAGAGTGTGTGTAGTGGATGCACATGTGTGTGCAGATGTGTTCTTGTGCAGAGGCCAGAGGAGAACTTCTAGAACCTTGCTCTAATGATCACCTGCATATTTCCTTGAGATGCATTATCTCATCAAACCTGAAGCCACCTTTTTTGGGTCAGACTGGATAACTAGCAAACCTCACCAGTTCTCCAGTTGTCACTGGCCATGTGATTGGGTGGACAGGAATGCATGCCAAGCCCATCTGTTTATGTGGAAGCGTGCGGATGAAATCAGGACTAATCAGGCCCCCTCAGGCCTCATGCTTATATGGCAAGCACTTCTACCCATTGAGCCATCCTCCTAGCTCGTGAGAGAGACCATTTCTCAATATGACCATTTTGTTGCTAAAAATGCCCATGGCATTTCTTTGAGACTCTACCTTTCCTTTAGACTCTACTGTTCTCTGGCTATGGACATACTTTCCTTCAGTCTCTTCTATACTATCACTTGTTCACTCTTTTGGATTTGATTCTTTCTCAATTGGTTTCTTATTTCAGTTACAATATGCATAGCTACCCCAGCCATAGGTTTTTAACTCTTCCCACAGGTGAGAAATCATATTTCTTGGGGCTGGTGAGATAGCTTTATGGTTGCTGACAAAGCATGCAAGCCTGACTTCAATTCCCCAGCACCAACATAAAAGCCAGATGCATGAAGTGGCACATGCATCAGGAGTTCATTTGTAGTGGCAGGAGGCCCTGGTGTGCCCATTCTCTTTCTGTCTGCCTCTTCCTCCCTCTTTCTTTATCAAGCAAATAAAATATTTTTAAAAAATTATATTTCTTCTTATAGTATGCAATTCATGTTTTTAAAATGTCTAGCTTATATTTTTAAAATCCATAATCATAACACCTTGTGTTATAAATTTATATTTTAATAGAGGATTGACTTGTGAATTTCTAACCAAAATCATTTTTAAGACATAAGCTCTTTTCCCAAACTGTAAATAAAAGCATAAAACTCATGTAAATCAAGCACTGAAGTAAACTGAACAGAATATTATAAAATAAGGACAGAAAGGGCAGATTTATATTTTAGATTCCCTCTAAAACAAAGTATCAGAAAATTGATGTGGACTGCAGTATGTGTACACTTCAGTGAACCTCATCTCTGAGGGTCACTCTACCTGAGATGCTCTTTTCTCCTGCCAGGACACACTTGCAATTATTTCCTGCGTGGATATAAATAGAAGTAACACTGGATGGAAGTTTCATTGGGCAGAGATGTATGGAGAAAATGCAACTTGGGAAGCATGTCATCCCTACAAGCTTGGCAGAGCAAGGACCAACATTAGTTCACCCACTAATGAATCATCAAACCTGGATCCTAGAATGGCCAAGTCTATGGTATAAAAATGTCCATATACTTTTTCTCCATAAGCTTTTTGCCATTTGAACTCACTTGCCTCCCATAGTTGTTGTTCAGCAGCATTTCAAGTTCAAATGACTCCCTACCAACAAGTCATTGGCATGTACCAAAACATGATGGGGTGTCTTGAGACTTGCCTGGGAGATAGATATGCCTGGGAGAACAGTAACCTTGACATGCACACCCAGACAGACATCCAGGTCCCATTCGTGAGTTAATGTATTCACATATGACCAACACATTGCCTTACTCCCATCCTCTACACCAACCACCACTATAACTTTATGGAAATTTTTCATTCTGCAATCGTCTAAGAGTAAATCGGACCTTGAATTTGCCAGTGGATTCCTTCAGAAATTGTTTTTATGGGCTGGTGATGTAGATCAGTTGGTAGAGTACTTGTTTAATGTATATAAAGTCCCAAGGTTGATTCCTGGCATTACAAAAGAATGCTTCTAATTTAAGTAATTTAACTTTTTAAATAAAAAGTAAGGTTAGATGGGTAGTAAGAGAAGTATTTGAAGGGTTAGATAGATTTGCAAGTGCTAGGACAAAAAATAATTGGAGATTCAGGCTTTATGATATATATATATATATATATATATATATATATATATATATATATATATATATATATATATGTGTGTGTGTGTGTGTGTGTGTGTGTGTGTGTATATATATATATATATATATATATATGGAGTATTAAGTATGGTTTTGTGTGACAATAGCACTGAATGGAAATTATGCAAAGATTCCTTAAGGAACAGAGTACCAGGGTGAACTGCATTAACAAACAGAACTTCCTGATATGTAGTCAAACTATGAAAAGCAGGGAGCTCTTTGAAACCTTGGGGGGGTACAGAATGGAGTGTGACTTAAGAGTAAAATCAGATTCTAATTGAGGACAAACTTAAATAGCTATGTTTATCTCCTATTGTTACTATAACAAATTACCACAAATGAACATCTTTGGAGCTCTAAAGTTGGGGGTTCATTTGGCCAAAATTAAGGTCTTGGTAAAACTGCATTCTTTCTAGAGATTCTTTCTCTCTGGAAACTCTAGGTAGAAACCAGTAAACCTACCTTTATTTCCAGCTTCTAGAAGCCATGGTTACTCTTTGGCATCCCTGTCTTCAAGATCAGCAATGAGATTTAGGCCATTTTTGATTTTTATTATTTTCATATGCCTCTGACTCCCTCTTCCATATTTAAAAACCCTTGTGATTACATTTGGGCCACTCATAATCTAGGATGATCTAACTTTAAGAGCACATAATTAGCAATAGTTCATTGGATATATTACTTAATTTCTCTTTAGCATGTAAGGTATTGAAATGGGGTGCTCTGGGGGTTAGAATTTAGATAATGCCCAGCAAAAATTCTAATGCACCCCAAAATTTAAGGAGTACCTGAGTTCTTGTCTATAAAGTTAAAGAATTAAAATCATAGACAACAAGATAGTAAGGTAGAGTGGGAGACTTTATTATTTAAGGGAACATGGGGAGTTACAGAGTTCTCCAGCCACCAGAGTGGGGAGAAAATGTGGTGAGTTTTAACAGAACTTGTGCTGTTCAGCTAAACAAGCAGAAAGGGGAAAGATCATGAGAAGAAAAGATTCAGGTGGAAGAGAAATCCTGCTCCTCACAGGCTGTGGTGTGGGCTGGGGAGACCTTACCGGTCCCTGGGGAGTCAGAGGTCTGTTTTCCAGCCTGCCATGTGGGGAAGAGAGTGCTTTCTTCTAGGAAAGTTAAGTTTTCCCCAGGTGAGTAGAGAGACAGCTGATTGGTTCATATCTGACCAATCAGTTTTAGCACCTAGGTTTTAGCTCTAGATAGACACCTCCCACTCAAAGGGGGTGTCTCCAGAGCTTCATGACCGTCACAGTATCATGGCATTATATTTATAGGATATGGATATTAGGGTGAGGACATATTGGCTCATTACTCTGGCTAGTACAACAACTGTTTTGTTTTGTTTTTTTAAGTGTGTGTGGTGGGTGGGAAAAAGTGTAGTTCTAGAGTCATCTTAAATTAGGAATTACAAATTACTATGACTGTAAGGAAAAGCTCTACAGAGGAACTCCATCAGATGACACATTATGGTCTGACTCACGAACATTTCAAATGCCCACCATTGAAGGAAAGGGAATGGGAAAGACATTCCTTTCTTCTGTATCTCCACATTAATTGGAACAAAACTCATGACCATTCCAGAAATAATTCAAGCACTGTGGTACTTTAGAAAAAGGCTCTTCCTACTCACAGGCAGAGTGAATTTCTCTTCCTTGGAGCTCTGTACCTGTGCTTCCCTTGCCAGCAGTACTTATCATTCTGTAATGTAATTTCCTGTCTTTGTGCCTGTCTCCCCTGCTGGATGATGAGGTCTTTTTGAGGACAAGGACTATGACTTAAACATCTTTGTATTCTAAGCACTTATTATAGTGGCTAGCATACGGTGTTAACCTGTACACTGAATGAAAACCTGTGGGGTGAATTGAGACAAAGCTGAAGTCCAGTCTTCAGAAAGGTGAGAAGGTAGCATTGGGGGATGAATCTATTTGAGAGCAGCTTTCAAAATAGAATAATGCACAATAAATCTCTACATCCTGAGGATACTATTGAGAGAGGAAGATTGGAAAGTAACATGAGCTGGGAAACAAAGGAAATTTCCTTCTGATTGACTGCAGATTAAAAAAGCAAGGTCAAAACACAGACAAAAAAAGTTTGCCTATTATGACTTTAGGCATTGTAAACTACACTTAGCATATGAGTGATGAGGGAAGCATTATAGCTTCAGGAAGAGGAGTAGGAATTCCTAAGCAGATTAAACATTAAGTCAATTGATGACACATGTTAGAAAAGTGTTTCCAGAAATTATTTAATCTGAAATAAGTTATGAAAAAATTTCATACTAGCTGACCAGCTAGAGAAAAGAAAAATTCTCAACTGTTTTTATCCTCTCTGGAAATAGAAACTGAGTTGTTTCACATGAATTCCAAGTCAAATCTGGAAGACAGGGAAATCAGAATTCTAAGTTATCTACAAGTATGACAGTTTCAGACAAGATCCACAGACCCCCCCCCTCCCCTTGAGTGGGAGGTGTCTAGCTAGAGCTCAAACCTAGGCGCTAAAACTGATTGGTCAGGTATGAACCAACCACCTGTCTCTCTGCTCACCTGGGACAAAAAATACTCACTAAAGAGATAACGCTGCCTCTTCTTCCTTCACATGGTCTAGCAGAAGGACGTGGGTAGATTTCTCTTCCACATGAACCTTTCCTTCTCATGATCTTTTCTTTTCCTGCTGGTTTAACTAAACAGCATAGATTTTGTTAAAACCTCTCCCACGTGTTCCCCCCACACTGGTGGCTGGAGATCTCTGTAACTCCCCATGTTCCTTTAAATAAAGTCTCCCACTATACCCTTATCTATGGTCTATAATTTTAATTCTTTAACTTTATAGACAAGGATTCTGGTAGTCCTTAATTTTTGAGGTACATGTGAATTTTGCTGGGTATTATCTAAATTCTCATCCCCAGCTCAGCCCACTACATAATAATACATGGTGACAAAGAATCAAGAAAAGAAGATGTAGCACCATGAGTCTTTACAATTTCTTTCTCCCATACAAAATTCCTTCACTGAAATCCATTTCTCTTCCTGTATCATGTATGTGGTTATTTTTCTATCCAAACTAGTCATTGATCTGAGAAATATGTTACTTATGAATTAAACCTAAGGCTCACACCTGATAAAAATTGGAGCTACCACTGTGGTAGCTTGAATGGATGCCCCTCAATAGATTCAAGAGTTGATTAAAGCTTGTAATTTGTCTTCAGCCCCCTGGATTGAGGTGTCACCTTGGCCTGCCTGGATCCTAGGCTCCAGCCCTAAGGTGTTTCTGGGGAGGATATGGAATTCCAGCCATAGATATGCTAAGAGCAGTCTGAGCTCAGCAAAGCTTACTGTTTGCTGGTGTGTGTGTGTGTGTGTGTGTGTGTGTGTGTGTGTGTGTGTGTGTGTGTCTGTGTGTGTGTGTCTGTGTCTGTGTCTGTGTCTGTGTGTCTGTGTGACTGTGTGTCTGTGTGATGCTGGTGATGGGTTTCTCTCTCTGCTTGGACCTGTAAATGTGCAATGAGGCCAACATCTTTTGCCATTATGGAACTTCCCCTGGATCTTTAGCTTCAATAAATCCTTTCTTCCCATAGACTGTGCCTGGTTTTAAGGTTCATCCCAGCAGTGTGAGCTGACTCCAACAACCACTTTTTTCCAATAATATCTATTTTCATTTTAGTTAAAGGTAACTTTACCTAGGATTTCCCATTTATGGAACAAAGAAGTATAAGTACAGAATTAGAAGGTCTCCATTTTTCTTCTCCTATGTATTGAGTAGCTATCAGAACAGGTATGTTAGGGGAGACTAGAAAAGTATAGACAGAACAGGTTAGAGTTTCATGAGTAGAGAGGTTATTAAACTATGCATGGGAGAGAAAGATATGCAGAATCAGAAAGGAAATTAGAGTGAATATGGGCTCCAGAAAATCTCAATAGTTCAAAGTTCAAGGAAAGGATACTAACATCTACTAATGTAAGTGATAAAACTGAAAAGGTAGGAGAAGTATGAGGTCACTTCCAAGGAAATCATAAAGAATATTTTAAGTTCACAACAGCACCAAATGCTACAAAGAAAAGAACACAATAAGCCAGTTGAAAAACATAGGCCTACCCAGAGCACAAAAGAATAAGCTTCTTTAACATTCGAATCTTCATTCATCAAGTTGACTTTTATATAGCATAGTATCTTCTCTAGCAACTCACCCTCACCCGAACCACATAAATCCAGTCTTACCCACACCTGTTGATACCTCACTGAAAATGTACTGGTGACAGCTTTGACCAATGGTCAAACATTCAGGAAGGAAAACAACAAATTCGCCTCTTCCTGTTGTTTTCACTTCCATAAAAGGTCAGTGGAACTTTGGAAAGAAGAGAAAGGAGAGTATTCAACCTCAAAAGGTTAGGGTCTGGCTAACTAGAAACAACTCTACCATTTTCAGAACCAGCGTTAACAGTTAATCAAAAGTAAGCTGTCTTTATCAGGTAAATCTCATATATCTCAGAATATGACGTTCCCTGAGTTTAAAGATCAGTTTATGCACTAGAAGTATTGAGCTACAAAGGGCAAGGAGAGAATAACGGAGATGGGAAAATTAATAATCATTTTTAAAGTAATTCATATTCAGTATGTCATGAAGTAGGGATTCTTATGACTCCAATGTCCATAAAGGAAGTTCCCCAGCACCCATGTAAACAGCAAGGCAGTATGTAGATGAGTGATCGAGAGGACCTTCAATATTCTTCTCTGGTCCCCACAAGAGTGTCCATGGGAAACATGCATCTACACACACATGCATACACCATACACATGCAAAGCCTAATGACCCAGGTTTGATTCCCCAGTACCCAGATTCACAAGGGGGCACATGCATCTGGAGTTTGTTTGCAGTGGCAAAAGGTCCCGGTGTGCCCATTCATTCTCATTCTCTCTCTCTCTCTCTCTCTCTCTCTCTCTCTCTCTCTCTCTCTCTCTCTCTCTCTCTCTCTCTCTCTCCTTCCCTCCCTTCCTCCCTCCCTCCCTCCCTCCCTCCCTGTAAATAAATAAATAAAAATTCAGAAATTAATTTAATGATTTGAATAGGAAATGTCCTCCACTGACTAATATATTGGGGGTTTGGTTGCCAACCTTTAGGAAGTCAAAAGATCCTGAAGTCTGACCCAATTAATAGATTAATCACTTAATGGAGTCATAATATCATGACATTATTGAGAACTGGTGAGAAGTAGGAGATAAGGCATAGCTCTAGGCACCAATTCACTGTTGGTGCCCTTAGGGGCTATACCATGTGCTGGCCCCTTCCTATATTCCCTTCATCTGCTTCCTGAACACCCAGGGTTAGTTATCACTTGCTACCACAGACTCTCACCACCATGGTGCTATACCTCCCCTTGGGCCCAGAAACAATGCAGCCAGCTATGGTGGACTGAGATCAAACTGTGATGAGCTAAAATAAGTTTTTCCTCCTTTTGTTTCTAGAAGCACTTTGTCAAAGTGTTGAAAATTAACACAATTAAGACAATGGCTAGCTTTGGTTTTCACTGAATAAACTGTTAATTGTATAGCAGTATAGCATTGGGCATATTGTATTATTCAATATGACCAAGTTTGCATCATAATAGATATAAACAAAATACAAGCTTCAATAGCTTGTAATACAGTGTACCTCCAATATGATCTAAGTAATTCATGGTCACCGTCACAGTTTTCAAAAGTGTGTGTACACAGAATTGTATACAATTTCAGACAGAGAATTAAGAGCTTTTATATTTGTACTCAACCATTCTGTTTATTGTGACAAGTTATTTCTAGGCATATACTACTTTATATTTTTATTTCAAACAGAAAAGCTCAAGTATTATTAAAGACACCTATGATTTGATTTAAAATATGACTAAATTTATCACAGTAAACTGAAGTTCTCATTGTGAATTTGAGCTTCTAAGTATGGTACTTTAGTTGGTCTGTTGTATTTCTATGTCTCAGTCAGCATAAGGGATTGCATATATTTTCACCATTCCCCATAGACCATTAGAGGGACAGGGATGTGCGTGTGTGTGTGTGTGTGTGTGTGTGTGTGTGTGTGTGTATGTGTGTGTGTGGTGTGTGGGGGTATATGTGTGTGTGGTGTATGGTGTATGGTGTGTGTGGTGTGTGTGATGTGTGGTGTGTGTGTGTGTGTGTGTGTGTGTGCTTTGTATGTGTATGTATGTGTCTGTGTGTGTGTACGGTCATAGGCATGCCACAGTGCATTGTGAAGGTCAAAGGGCAATCTCAAGGTGTTTATTCTCTTATCTCTGCATTGTTTTAAGTGGGGTTTCTCTTGTTTTGCCCCCTGGGAACACCAGGCCAGCTGTTTCACAAAGTTTAGAATTCTCTGCTATGAATACAGACTTGAGAAATTTTGCCAAAGGATCTTTTTAAAAATATTGCCTTAAAATATCACTGTTTAAATAAAATATGAATTTTTTTTAAAACTTTAATACAAGCCATGTATGGTGGCACACACCTTTAATCCCAGCACTCAAGAGACAGATTTAGGCATATCACTGAGAGTTTGAGGTCACTCTGAGACTACATAGTGAATTCCACGTCAGCCTGTAACTAGAGCAAGACCCTACCTTGGTATAACCAAAGAAAACAAAAATCTTTAATATAAATGTGTCTCAAACAAAATTATAATATATGAGTTTACCAATTTATTGACTTGTTCTATTAGTTTAACTGGATTTATGGTAGGCCTAAGACTAAATCTCCCTCTGATAGATTTATATCTTCTTCTTTTGGGGGGGGTCTCACTCTAGCCCAGGCTGACTGGAATTCACTATGTAGTCTCAGGGTGACCTCAAACTCACAGCGATCCCCCTACCTCTGCCTGCCGAGTGCTTGGGATTAAAGGTGTGCACCACAACACCGAGCTATATATATATTCTAAATCTTCCTCTGAAATATGTCTATCTTTTGTTATACATAGATGAATCTTTGATTAAGAAGGTTATAATTCTGCATTATTTTTGTTTTGTTTGGCTTAATTCAAAATTGGTGAACTCCCTACCATGATTGTCCAGGTGAGTCTGCTGGAGGAGGAAATAGATGGACCACAACAGAGACACAGCCATGTCCCAGCCAGCATCAGCCTGATTGTGCCAACTGCCAGCCAACCCCAGATTTGTGTGCATTCAGCCATATCCAGCACAGGCAGCCAGTCAGCCCAGTAAATCTAGCAAAGACAAGCCTGACCCAGTCTAAACCAGCTGCACACAACGGAATCATGAACAAATGAGAATCCATTGCTATGTAAACATGTTTTAAAACATCACACTAGGGCTCCAGAGGTGACTCAGTAGTTAAAGGTTCTTGAGGACCCAGATATGAGTCCTCAGTACCCACATAAAGCCAAATACACACAAGTAGTGCATCTATTAGGAAGCTGTTTACAGCAGAGCCCCATCTCTCTTTCATTCTCTCCTTCTCTCTCTCTCTGCTCATCAATAAAAATACTTAAAAATTTAAAACATCACACTACTTGAGTTCTGCTTAGACAAAAATTCTACAAATAATAGTGCTCTGTTAGGAAATGTGTCACATTAGTATGTAATTTTATAAATGATTTTAAGTTTACTAAAAGATTTGGATTTCTGTTATTTAACTTTAATACTTAAAATAAGGAATAAGTCTAGTGGCTATATATTGATCCCAATTCAATATATTAATCGCAATTCAAATTAATAATCACAATTCAATATAACAACAAATTTTTCTCATTCATCCTTTAAGTTTCAGGGGCAGTTTAATTAGCACTTTTATCAATATAAGTGTGTTTGAAACTGTGTATGTATATAATCATGATCTTGCTGATATTAGACAAGAGGATTGTACCAATTTCAATTTTTCTGTTCTTTAACTAAAATAGTTTTCTTTCTGTGTGGTATGTGTATGTATGTGTGTGTATGGGCACACATGCCACCGCACACTGAAGAGATCAGATGACAACCTGAGTATCAGTACTTGCCCCTTCCACCTTATTTCAGACATGGTCTCTCTTACTAATTTCCCTCTGGGAAGGCCAGACTAGCTGGCCCAGAAGTTTCCAGCCTCTCCTGGCTCTGCCTCCCATTGCTGCAGGCATTGGATTGCAGCCACATCACCACTCCCTATCCAACCTTCCCTGGGTGCTGCGTGGAATTCAGCTCAGCAGGCTTGTAGAACCAGAACTGTTCACTGCTGAGCCATTTTCCAAGCCCCATAAATAATTCCGGCACACAGAAACTTAAAAAGCATAAAATAGCATCCCCATAATCACCACCCAGAAAAATAAATGTCAGCATTTTCTATTTCAGAATGTTTTATAAAACATTACACCTGATATGGAACTTATTCTACTCTTCGGTAAACTTTCATGCCTTCACCTCTAAGAATATGATTACTCTGAATCTGGTGGTTATTGTCTATTTCTCCTCAGTTTCATACCTCCACTGCATGACATATACACATAGTATAGATACATACACACATACAAGCATACATAAAAATATAATATACAAACTATATAAATGACAGCTATTTCTAATTGTTATTCAAGCTGGTAGAAACAGTAATATTTAAAAGCTTGTATTTCCACATATGTTCACCATTAGTTGATGTTTTTCAACTAATTTCTGTTATTCATTTGCGGATGAGAATTTTTTTCATTATTATAATTTTATTACATTAAAAATTTTTCATATATTTATTAGTTTTTCATTTTTCTTAATAGTATATTCCAACCTGTACTAGTTTTCAAACTTTCATCAAAATATGCTTGTTTTCAATTTTGATATAATTTAAGCTTATTATTTATACTTATGGTTTATGATCCTTAGAAATCTGTTTTTTTTTTCTGTTTAGGGTTTTTTGTTTATGGAGGCAGGTTCTCACTTTAGCCCTGGCTGTCCTCAAATTCACAGGTATGTCCCTCCGTCCGCCAACATGCACAACTAAATCTTTTCTTTAAAAATTTTTCCCTTACTTTGTGGGTTATAGTTTCTCCAGTATTTTCTTCTAAGCCTTTAAGTCTTGCTTTTTTCTATTTGCTTGAACTTCTTTAGAGGGAAGAATAATATTCATTAGAATTTTTTACAAAGTCTTTTCTATTAAAAAAAATACTTCTTTGCTGCTTTTCCTAGCTGACAAACAGCGTATGACCATCTGACAAAGGAAGAGCACACAGGCTCCTGTCCTTGGACACAGGGGCACATCTCCAACGTCTCTCCCTGCATGGATGCTGGGGCCTCAGACTTCACACCATCAGACAGGATGAAGAGACCTCAATGGGCCACATTCAAGCACTCCACTTATCCATGCAAATATGACTGTGATTTTTCTCTAGATTTCTGTTATCTTGGGATCATTTTTTTAAATATATGGCTTCTTTTAGTCAATTATGTGAGGTTTTCTTCCAAGAATTTCTATACATAGAATCAGAAAGAAGGTCTATTTGTGTCAGTTAACTCAGCCATGAGGTCAGGTTTCTCCTCACACTGATTTACAATAAAGGTCAGTGCTAACTTGGGGTATTGATTATCTATTGTACTTACTGTACATTAAACCAAAACACAATGGCTTATAGGAATAACAAATATATTCACAGGTTATCAACTCAGAAGTGTTTTGAACAAGTTCATCTCGCTTTGGCTCCCTTAGAAGGTTGCGCACACAGATTGCTGATAGGGTATTTTAGCTCACCAAATGGTTCTTTGGCCTCTTCACAATTCATCTCCTCAGCCTCCTCTTTACCCTATCTATTCCTGACAATAGCCTGAACTTTGGCCAAAAGCTTAGTGAGACTAGGAATTTTGAAGCCCACCAAGAACTTATCCTTTAGCTATTATAAGTTTCAGCTGGTATTCTCCTATCAGCAGCATGAAGAAACCAGCAGCCACCTTCAAAACTATCCACGACCCATTCATGAAGGCACATTTCCACACACCACAGATGGTAACACTGCTAAACCTCCAGCCTCTTCTTAACAAGCACCTGCTCTCCTCTAGTTTCCAAAAACAATCATTTTTCCTTTCCTATCAGCATTCCCTTTAAGCCTCCCTGCAGGTGTCAGATTTTGGCCATGGGCTGTTCAGAGCCCCATGGCTTCCTAACACACTCTATAGTCTTTTGAGTTTCTGCCTCACATACCCAATGCCAGCCCCATGTGTTCAGCTTTTGTTTGTGTTGGCACCCCTTTATCGAAATCTATTAACACCGCCAACCTTGGAGTTACCATTTGCTGCCCTTCATAGTTTCTGAGGTTGAGAGATTGGATAGCAAGTTAATAATGCTGGCTTTGGGAGCATTCAGCCTTTCTCCTTCCCTGTGTGTCTGCATAGTGTTCTTACAGCATGATGACTGGGTTATGTTAAAGAAAACAACTAGGAACAAGAACAAGATGTACCTCCTTGTGACAGAGCTTTAGATATCAGCACAGCCTTTGCTGCATTAGGTCTGCTAGAAGTGAGTCACAAAGTCTTGTTCATATTCAAATGAAAGAGAAATAAACTTCATTTTAAAGGAAAGAGGGTCAGTCAAAACTGTGGGACCCTGCTAAGAGGCACGGAGGACATAGAAGGGTTAACTAGAGTTGAGACAGGCTGAAACCCCGGTAAAATCTCTGCACTGAGACCTGGTAGGTCCTTCCATGCTCCTCTTGTAATCCTAAACCTCCATGCCCCCTAGCAAGCCACAGTGAACCCTGTGTTCTCACCCAATGGTGCTGGACAATAGGTGACAGTTCCAGGTGACAGTTTCTCCATAGCTGCCATCATCAAACTCATGTCTAGAATCAGCACTCAGGGGGCTGAGCAAGCCCCTCAACTTATGCAAATTATGCATTCACAGGTTACTAGCCCCTGCCTATCCACTCATGAGGCGCCCACCCTACCCCAACCAATCCCCTTGCTCATGCCCCTGCCTCTAAATTTCCCCTGACTTCTCATATATATATATATATATATATATATATATATATATATATATAACCCTTCCACATACAATAAATGATCTGCCCATTTTATCCACAGTGTCTGTATCCTGAGAGTTTATTTCTCCCCGGCTCACGTCCTGCCTGCCTAGCTCCGTGGACAAGCGGGGAGTCAATGCACGCCTGACTCCCTCCCTAACTCGGCTGTGGACCAGCAGCCAGCGCAGCCAGCATCCATGGAAGAAACCACACAAAACACTTGTGCACACGTCACTTGGAAATCTACAATAAGCTTATGTCAATAAAATTACATTTCCTATTTAGAAAAAAATGTTTGTACTAATTCAAGAATCTAGAAGTCAATTTGGCATTAAAATTTCAGAAAAAAAGTAGATCAAGTATTCCTACCTGCATTTTCTGAGGGTCTCTGTAACTATTTTTATCATGAAAATAACTCACAAAAGGACAAGTGCTAAAATAAGCTCGTGTATAAGCCATAAAGACCAACATATCAATCAAAAAACTACATAATATATAAATTTGGTCAAACATCCCCAGTATATTAGTCAACATCTTGTTACTGGGACAAAATACTTGACAAAACATCCATTGAAGGGAGAAAAGGTTTATTTCAGTTTGCATTTCTAGCTCACGGTCCACCATGGCGAGAAAGGCATGGTGGCAGGAGCTTAAAGCAGTTAGTCACATTCACAGTGAGGATGCAGAGAGCATTGAATGCTGGGACTCAGTCAGCTTTCTCTATTTATACAACTCAGGACCCTGGCCCATGGAATGGTGCTAACTACAGTTAGAGTGTGTCTTTACACCTCAGTTAACCAATGAAAATAATCCCTGAGAGAGAATTCTAGGTCCTCCGTTAAGATAACCCATCACAGCTAGTGAATACCACAGAATGCCATAAAGAAGCTACCACACATGCCACACTCATATTTGGTAGCCTGCTGTCTATATATTGCCACGTGATTTGATTTTGAACAAACATGGGTTATAAACTAAAAGGAAAATCACTCGGTTTGGGGGATGGTCTCTAACCTTACTAGTTAATTCTATAACTATCTTCTGCCTGTAAATACAACTGCATTTTATTAATCCACAAAGTGTAGGTTTGCTTTCAAAACAACAACCCAGATATTGCCCCAATATTTCTTGGGTTAATAATCAGTAAATTATAAATTCTTACTGAAATCCATCCAATTAAATCATCTTGAAGGATTATGAATTCTTACAGTCTGTGCTCACAAGCCACCTGCAGTGAACACTTTGCGTCTCAGTGGGAATCACGGGAAGCTACAGAAGGACAGTTCATTACACATTCACCTTCCATTTCTTCCTATTTCCCCTCCCCCCTCATCATGCCAGTTCTGTGTTCTGCATGAGTGCTCGTCCAGAATTTCTTCCAAGTTACTTACATCCTTACAAGAATTAAATGAATCAATCTTATCACAACGTATTCATGGAAACCAAAACATGCAGTGTATATTTCCCCCAGTCTTTTGAATTTTCTTTTATGTCTCCCTCGTCACTTCTGTGCCCCAAATGGACATCTCTATTTTCAAATCCACTCTGATCAGTTTTAAAGCTATGCAACATCCACAGGAAAGAAATGCAATCTCTCTAATACCGGGCACTCTCTGACAGTGGAGAGGCTTGAGGAAAACATAATTAAGAGTCAGCAAGAGGAGTTCTGAAGGAAATTAGTTTCAAATGGATGGTAGTAATTAATCAGTGAAGCCAAATACCTGATGGAAGGGGGGAGGTTTCCCTGGTAATTAGAAAAACACAATTAAGGCTCTATCCGGGTACTAACCTGTGTGCATACTGGAGTGGCTACCTTCCCTTTCTGGCCTTTGAGGAGCTAAATGGAGCATAAAGCAATCTTTCCTTGATTCAAATAAACACGAGGTGAATGAGCATGCTGGAAGGAAGGCAGTGGTGGACAGCTCAAAAAGCCTCCGTTAAAGGCAATGTGTGGGAGTTTTAACACCTGGAAGGGATTGTTAAAGGCCTTGGGCAGCAAAGAAACCCCAAACAAGAGGATACA
>PVHP010013793.1:0-39923 GCA_004024765.1 Zapus hudsonius | reverse complement strand
GTTGAAGGGTTTCTCGATGCTGATCGATGCAGTCTGTGGTTTCTTCAGTAACAGGGTTTTGCCTCAGGCCTGGGGAGGGCACTCAAGAGCTTTGACAGAATTCTGTCATGTTGTTGGAATCTCATGAGTCGCTTTGGTCAACAGCTCAGTCAGGGAAGGAACCAGTTGTTAGAACCAGGGTTGTCAGGCTAATCTAATTATTCACAGGCTTAGACTATCTCCCCTTCTACTCATGGCCCCTCTTGCCAGGCGACACTCACTACTTTCTCAATAGGTTACAGTATGCTCATACGGATTTTATAGTGTTGAATCTAATGTGGTTTATCCTCATGCTTATGCCATTCCCCTCCCCCCATCCCTTACCCCTCATTCATAGCATCTCACTTCTTTCTACTAGTCTGCATAAAGAAAACGGTTATCCTGGTTAAGGACCACATATGAGGGAGAATATGTGGCATTCTATTCTCTGTTCTTTTGAGTGATCGCTTAGTAAGATCTGCTCAAAATCAGACCATTTTTTCCTAAATTTCGATATTTCATTTTTCCTTTCAGCTGAGTAAAATTCCATTGTGTAAATATACCACAGTTTCTCTGTCCATTCTTCCATGAATGGGCATTTGGGCTGATTCCAATTCTTGGCTACTATGAATTGAGCTGCTATAAATATATTTGTACAAATGTTTCTGCGTCGAGATGTGACATCTTGTGGATAGATGCCTAGTAGAGGGATAGCGGGGTCCATTGGAAGGATTATGTCCATTCTGCTCAGAAGTCTCCACACTGCTTTCCATAGCGGTTGAACAAGTTTGCAATCCCACCAGCAGTGACTGAGGGTTCCTTTTTCCCCCCATCCTCGCCAGCAATGATTGTTGTTGGTTTTCTTTATGATTGCCATTCTGACAGGGGTAAGGTGGTATCTCATTGTCGTTTTGATTTGCATTTCCCTGATGCTTAAAGATGTTGAGCACTTTCTCAGGTGAGAAAAGGCCATTTGTGTTTCCTCCTCTGTGAATTCTCTGTTGAGATCAGTGCCCCATTTTGTGAGGGGGCAGTTTGCTTTTTTGTTATTAATTTTTTTTGAGTTCTCTGTAGGTTCTGGAAATTAGGCCTTTGTCTGAGTTGTAGCTGGAAAAAATCATCTCCCAGTTTGAAGGGGGTCTATTGACTTTGAGAACGGTGTTTTTGTCTGTACAGAAGCTTTTGAGCCTGCTTAGGTCCCATTGATTTAGTGACTGTTGCACTTCCTGGGCTACTGGAGATTTGCTCAGGAAGTTGTTCCCTACTCCTATCTCATGTAGGGTTCCTCCTATTTATTCTTTCAGGGTGTTCAGGGTTACAGGCTTGATATTGAGGTCTTTGATCCATTTGCAGTTGATCTGTGTCCATGGTGAAAGCAGTGGGTTTATTTTCATTTTTTTACACGTGTTTATCCAATTTGTCCAGCACCATTTGTTGAAGATGCTATCTTTGGCCCAGCATACATTGTTGGCACCCTTGTTGAAGACTAAGAAGCTGAAGTTACTTGCATTAAAGGCTGGGTCTTCAATTCTATTCCACTGGTTTTACTGTCTGTTTTTCTGCCAATACCTTGCCTTGAGATTTTCTACTTTTATTCTAACTCTAATTTTACTCTAACATCCCCCCCTTTTCCTATGGGCCGTCTCTAATCCTAGAGACCATCCTCTGCCTCATTTATGGCGGTGTATTGTTGTCTAATTATCATTAATTTGACATCTCCAATTCTCTCCTGTATAAAGTTTATAATCCTGTTAAATATACAGGTGCCTATTGTCAGAATTAGCAATAGAATGATTAGGGGGCCTATTAAGAAGCAAGGCAAACTTAATAGTGGCATGTGGCAAGCTCTGACTTGGGAGGGGTCAAAAGAGGAGCTTGGCAACCTTTTGTGGGGTCTCCTAAACTCTCAAATATTCCCCCCTCTTTTGAGGACACCCCAACTGCTGTTGGGAATGGGGACAAAGAAGTCTCTCTCGTCTATTTCCTGCCGAATAGGACATGAAGTTATTGCAGCTGGGGGTATCCCTCTGAAAGGGGAGGGTCCCTAGTTAAGGCCCAAGAGAGTGACCGCTTAGCCATAAAGCACATTGCCAAGATTTTGTCCTGTCTCACATTGTGAGGCAGGAGGTTGCGTAGCTCCCCAAGACGTGGGGAGTGTTCCATATAGGGTGTCCAGTGGAGACTGGTTCAGTGTCAGGTTGCTGTCCACCATAGAAATTCAAGATCCATCCCCAGAATTGTTTATCAAATGGCATTGTAGCATCTGATACGATCTGAGATGGTTCCTGTATGGCTTGCAAAGCATATAACATATTAATAGAGTTATTAAGAAGAGAAATATATACATAGTATTTAATCTTAATAACAGCACAAGTGTCACCTCAGGTAGGTATGAGGGCATTTAGAGCCCTATGATTTTTCTCATTATTAGAATTTAGAATTTAGCAGACTTTCTTAGTAATATCTTCTCCAATGGAAGGAATAAACATGCTAGACAATTGTCTGTATCTAAATTTGTAAATAAGTTGAGCATGTTAAGGTGTTTACCTTGTCTTTCCTATATTTAAGGAAGTTTTAAAATATATTCTCCAATCCTTCCTGGGGCAAGCCAGGGACAGAGATTGGTGTCACAAAACTCCTTTAGTGTCAGTGGGAGCTGTCCAGTACATATTTATTTTAGATTCTATCCTGTTTGAAACCATTTTATGGTTGGAGGCTCATGACATTTAGTCATAGGATTAGAATTATTTTTACATGTTCTTGGTTATAAATTTCTGAGTGTTTAAGACCTGGTATAAAGCCAAAAATTAACAAGTATGTCATTTTAGGTGTCAGATGGCTCTCCAAGGAGGAATTGGAGTCTGGGAGAAACGCTATGGCTTCCTCAGCATTATCGCTGTCAGTGAGGCAGAGTCCAGGTCATGCTGACCCTGGCTTTCTCCCTTGCTGTGAGGCTGGGTGGGGAACGATTTGTCCCAAATTGACTCTCCTCTCTGTGATGTACACTGATTTGTTTCTGGGCTTCCATATCCTCCTTGTTCAGAAGGAGAGGTAACAACCAGAGATGCAGTGTAAAAACACTCCAGTATGGCCCCTTTCATCTCTTGTGGCCTGTGTGACCTGAAAACAGAGGCCAAAATATTAGCCCATTTTGTTCCATGGCTCCAATTGGAGTTGGCTTTTATATAAGTAGTTAACACACGTAGAGAGGAATTTGTATCAACCCTGTAGGATAGATATTGACGCATCCAACACATATTTGTCTAGACACTTAGCTTTTTATTCTTTATAGAATTTAGAGAAATCATACCAATCTGACTTAACCTTTATCTAATAGTAGAAAATATATATTCTGGTATTAAAAGAACTAGGCATTTCTTGTATGTAACACCTCTATGAACATAATTTTAAGAAACTGACAAACCAAATAATATTTATTAGCACATATTTATAAAGTTTATAATCTATGGATATAAGGTATCCCCTGCTAATAATTTCATGTTGCACATTTTGAAACAGTATAGGCAAAACATAATGATCTCTGAGACAAGCTACATTCACATTTACTATATTTTAGAATGTTACCTTGAAACTCTTGAATATATATAACAATTCACCCATTGGTAGAATTTTCAAAACTGATCGAGGTTAACCTGAGGAGACAGAAATCTGTATCATAGTTAAAATCCAAACATGGTAGAATCAAGAAAATGCCTTCGAACAACCCAGAAGGAGGAAATTTTTATTAGTCCATTAAACATTTTATCATTTTCCTGTCTCAGCTCTGTGAAAATACCACATGTGTTACAAGGCTTAATTCGCTCTGAACAAATGGTTCCATAGAAAGGCTTCACAACTGATTAGAAATTACATTAATTTCAATTTATCCTCTAAGCCGTTTTTGTATTTATATATATTAGTAACTTAAAAGTTCCCATTTATTTGAGCATCTCTGCAGGGCAGAGAAGGCCATTGTCTCTGGTCTTATCCCCCCTGCGGCCTGGCGGGCCTCAGTGACCAGCTGAGCATGGCCTCAGCCACGCCTTATGGAGGTATGCAGACATACCTTTTGCTGTTAGGTTGGAAGAGAAAATTATTTTATTAACCTGTATTTTAGAATCATTCCAATAAAAAAAGCAAAGATAGTTTCTGACCCTTTTGAAAAAAAAACAACAAAACACAGCACCCTTGGTTCCATGGCAAATCTTTTGTTCTCAGCTATTAAGGCCAAAAAGCTGCCTGGGGGCGGGGGTTAAGTCTCTCAGCTCCACCCAGCTGCCAGCCTCTGGAGCGAAGGCACCCCCTGGGGGTCCTCAAACCAGTTTGGTTGCTTTTAGGCTGTCTTTTCCCTCAGCCACTGGGGCTGAATTTGCATTTTAGAGAAGGGAGAAAAACTTTTTCTATATTTTTTCCATTTCCAAGAAGCTATGAAAATTGAACTAAGAATTATAAATTGTGGCTCCACTGTTCTTGAGTTTACTTATTTGGAAAAGTTCAGGCCATAATATCACATGACTGTTTATATAGACAAAACATAGTTTTGAAAGCATTTTTAGCAATAAGTCCAAATATTGAGATCTAACCTGGGAGTATTAGGTTAAGAACCATCCAGCGAGACAGCATCTATGTCTGAAATTATACCTATTATCCAGAAGGGTTTAGATACTCAAATTGTCCTCCGATGTCTGAACTTGTACCCGGGAGTAGGGGATATGTCTTAAAAAGTTAGACAAAATAAGACAATCTTTGATAGAGACTCTGTGATTACTCACAATGAGGCAGAGTCTGGTCCTGTCAATTAAGAACAGCTGAATTTTAA
The DNA here is from genome assembly GCA_004024765.1 of Zapus hudsonius. Taxonomy (NCBI): domain Eukaryota; kingdom Metazoa; phylum Chordata; class Mammalia; order Rodentia; family Dipodidae; genus Zapus; species Zapus hudsonius. Next base: position 35,086 of record PVHP010013793.1, on the reverse strand, counting down.
TCCTTGGTGAATCTGTTTTCAAGAGAAAACCTTTGACAACCAATTTTGTTAGTTTAATCTTAGGCACTAATTAGCTTGATATATAGTAGAGATTCTTATAAACATAAGACAATTTTTATGTTTTATCTATGACAGGAATTTTATAAAAGCTTAACTTAAGTTCCTTCAACCTATTTACCTAATAGGAGAATAGAAGCCACAATGGCTGACATTAAACCTTAAAGTTATATAAGTCCCATGATGACCATTTGGTAGCATTAGCATGAACAAATAGAAGCTATCTTAAAATTCACTATGTTTTTAGATGTGAGAGCCTTATTTTAGAAAATTAATACCAGTAAGTAACCTTTAACTTAAAAACTTAATTTGTCCACTAATTTACATATTGACAAAGAAATATAGTTAGCTTGGGTAAGTACCATAGAATTCTTTTTGTACATTTCTTAACCCATGAACAATTTAGTATTTGTGAGCTGTTGGTGATAACCTTAACCATAATAGTTAAACCTTAGCATCTAGAATAAGGTCTTGGAAGGGCCTGGCAACAATTTCCTTTGGGACAGTTTCCGCAACGTGTCCCCCTCTGTATTCCAAGGAAGCAATCCTTGGTGATGTCCCTTTTCCTGAAAGGGGCCTTCCTTAAGCAACCTGTTATATTGATGCTATTTATCCTTTTGTTTTATCTCCCTGGTCTTAATTTTTAATTTTATTCCCTTTTGTTCCCTTTTGTTTTTTTTTTTTTAATTGTAATAACACCATTTGGACCTCAGAGCAGCTATTTAAGCTCTTGGTTAGTTCAGCCACCAAGTTTTATAACTTAATATGCTTTTCTAATTGTCTCCTTTGTAAACTGATCTCAAAAGACACATAGTGCGCTCTATGTGTTTCTTGACGTGAGGGGGGTCCCCTTCAGGAATTCTGTGCTATCCCTAAGAGGCTAGCCCCCAAGCTTGACTTCTCCAGACCTCCCCAGCCTGGGTCCCATATTATGGCATATGAGAGCACCCGAAGCATTGATCAGGCTTATAAATGTAGAGGCAACACATACTCTTGTCTTAGTTCACCTAATCACTCAGCTGGGGGAAGCGGCTGGGGACCTCATTCCCATTTCTCCGTTTGGTGGGAGTCTGGTATATAGGTCCTCAAACTACGTCTGTTTCAGGATGACCTTTGGGACTATGGCTCTGTTGCTTTCTTTAAGGGGAATCTATAATCATTTTAAGTCTAGGGATGTGAGGCATGGTTTAATACCATGTGCTGAGATTAAGAATGTTACACCCAGTAAATCTTAATAGTTACTAGCATCTCTTATAAAAGGAAATTGAGTCCATTTCTTTCTTGCATCTTTCTCATCACCTTCTCTTATCACTTACTCATTACATTCTATCATCCAAATGTCCCTCTGTAATCCCTTCTATATTTCTCTCAGGTATTGAGAGAAATCCTTCTTCAAAAACATTCCTACTTTGTACCTTCTAAAAATACCATTCTATATATTCCTTCAATAAGTTCCACTAAAATTCCTTCTCATTAGCACCTCATAATATATCTAGCATTAATAATTTCTTCTTATTCCCATTGTATAGAATCACTGTTGAGACATGAATTGAAAAGGGAAGTAACCATAGAAGTGAGAATAAAAGTTGATATCAGGTGTTTTTACTAACTCAATCATCTGATTTCCTTAAGAAGAGCTCGAAATTCTAAGCAAGCCTAATGATGGAACTAGTTTTAAATATCCTTTTTTCTTAATTTATGGTTGATTACTTTAGCTAGGACTAGAATTAGGAGTCACTGAGCCAAAAATTATAACTGGAGTGATCAAGTCCAGTGGTAGCCTTGGTCAGTTTACATGGTCTCACAAGCAAAACAATTGCACTCTGTTTATAAAAACTTAGGCTAGAGAATCATTTAGTACTTAAGGTTGACTTGGGGTGGTCCTTCCTCTAAAACTTGTTATGACTAGTCCTTTTGCAAAAACCCAAGCACTTACTATATTTACCAGAATTTAGATGTAGATTCTTTCCTTTCTACGGATGCCAAATGATTATAACCATTGAAAAGTGTCTCTAACCTTTGAACAACCTGGTCCTTAACAAATTATAAGAAAGACACTTTTTAGGGACATTTTTCTCTTTGGAAGCAAGCAGAAAATATTTAGTACTTATAGCAGACCATTGAGCAATAGATGAGAAAAGAAACCATATATATATATATATATATATATATATATATATATATATATATATATATTTTACTCAGTTTATCCAAATAATCATGGACTCCAGCATCACAAAGAATATATAATTCTCTTTGTGTTATTTCCCTTATATTAGTCAATAAGCCAGAGGGCCAGTTGGGCTTATGAGGAAGCATTGGGAAATATGTCTGTTTCTGGGATTTTGGCAATAGGAGGGTCCCATTTCAGACAAATAGACAACAAAGGACAAACAGAACGAAAAATATATCACAAGACTCACTGACAAACATATATCCCACTTAGTTTCCCATAAACATTTCACTGACGAGAGTGCTGATTTTCCTTTCACTTTGTCTGAAGCAAGAAAAATGACAGTCTCCGACTATCCCAGTTAGGCAGCATCCAGCGGACACCACCAATCCTCTCGTCTCACCGCTGGAGCGTCCTCCAGGGCTGTGACATGTGGCTCCACGGCATGTCTACCAACCACGGTTGGTGGGGACTCATGCCCCACAACCGACAGTCACACAAAAATAAAACCAGAAAACCAGAAACTATGCTGTTGGAGGCTCACGCCCCACAGCCAAACACCAGAAAACCAGAAGCTATGCTGGAGGCTCACGCCCCACAGCCAAACACCAGAAAACCAGAAGCTATGCAATCGCAAGCAGAGAGAAATAAAAACAAAAGGTGCCAGAAAAAAATCAAACTTACTCAAGGAGGGTGGTCATTGGTGATCTTCAGTTGGTGGGGAGCTTGAGTGGGATCTCGTTGGAACCTCCAAATGTTAGAGCCCCCAAACTCAAAAGAAGACTCTGACCGATTCTCCTATGCAACATGCAAAGGGTTTTATTAAAAAAAAATAACCTAGCATGCTGGGGCTCAATGCATATCCTCGGGCAGGAGAGAGGCAATTGAGCACTGAGCTAAATTTGAGCAGACCTTTCATGGTCCTAAATACATCACAATTCAGGGAATTTTACAGGTTTTACCAGTTTTGCACACTCTTTCCATATCTATAAAACTCATCGGTCAGGACATTCTCGGCACTTTCCGTGCTTAACCGCAGATGCAAGATTACGGGAAACAGGCAAGATTACAGGTGAGGTGGGAGAGACGCATACCAACATACCATTCTGGAGTAGATACTTTCTTTTTCTATTTTCTTCTACTAATAATTAGCTCCCTCTTGCCTTGAGATTTTCTACTTTTATTCTAACTCTGATTTTACTCTAACAGTCTTCACTTTTACCTAAGAAAACTATACCAGTAGAAAAATTTTCAGAAAAGACATAGAAATATTTATGAGGAACTGAAAGGAAAAGTAAACTTAAAATTGATGTTAGGATTATACTTTTCTAAGATTATATGTCCAAATATGGCAGGAAAAGAGAAACCTTCAAAACATTTTTATCTAGTATTTTTATATAATGAACACTTTAGAAATTATCAGAATTTTTTTACATACCCAATTTCAGGCTCTAGTAACTTTTATAAGTTATTTAACAATTTACAGTCTTAACTTTTTTTATGCAAGTAGTTGGCAGACAGGACTTCTGGCTTCTTGACCTTATTATTTAGTGCAGTATGATTATCCTCTTCCTGATGCAAATTTCATTACAATGGAATTTTTATTTTCAATTTCTACTTCTCCCTAGCTTTTTTATTCCTTGCCGTTCTTTGTGTTCTGAGTATACTCCAACACATTGCTTAGAACAAACTTTAAACTTTTCAGTTAGAATGTGTTAAAATAAATTTCAATGAGCATTTAAACACAAATTGTTGGATTGTGCAACTCCATATGCCATCAATGTTTTCTGTGGATTAAAAGTAGAATTGCTTAAAATAAAACCACTTACATACTGGAGAGTGATTTTTTTTTTTATAAACTTGAATTAGAGCCTTGACTATACAAAAGCCTAAAAGCCATATAAGGAAGACTGATAACTTTGACTAGGGTGAAAAAAATCTTTGCATGTACAAATTTCATAAAATGTCAAAAAGAAAAATATCCAGGAAAGAACATTTGTAGCAGTGTAACATATGGACTACTGTGTATAATGTACTCTTCAAAATTATTTATGGGGGTTAGAGAGATGGTTCACTGGATAAAGTGCTTGTAGTAGAAGTGTGAGTTTAATTCCCCAACATGGTAGCCTGCCTGTAATTCGAGTAGTCAAGGAGGAGAGGTAGGAATCTCTAGTCAAGCCTGACTTGGTAGACTAGCTGAATCTGTGAGCTCTGGGTTTAAGAGAGAGACCCTGCCTCAGCACATAAAAAGTAGAGTTCTATCAAGGAAGATACCTAATGTCAACCTCTGGCCTTCACATACATATTGCACATTCACATGCTCAAAAATAAAAAAGAAAAACCTATCATATAACAAATATATGGAATTAACAAGGAAAATGCTAAGAATTTATTAGAAATTAGGCAAAACCTACAAATAGTTCATAAACAAGTAGTTCATGGGAGTGTGGGAGAAGGCTCAACAAAGAGAGTGCTTTCCCAAATGCAAGCATGAGGGCTTGAAGGTCCTGATTCACTCTGACTTCAATTCCCATGTAAACATCTGGGCACAGCCACACAGGCCTGTAACTCCATTTCTGTGAGGAATGGAGACCCAAGAATTGACCGTTAGCCATTGTGACTGAAAAACAGTAGCTCCAAGTTCAGTGAGAGAGTTTGTCTGAAGGAGACAAGCAGATGAACCATAGAGGACTAAATGGTTGTGCCACTGTCCCTACAACTTAAAATCTAAAATGTAATCACCGAATGTGATGGTATTCGTGGGGAGAAGGGCTACTTTGAGGTGATAGGTCATGAAGGTCATGAATCTCTGGGATTAGTGTTGTTATTAAAGAAGCTGAATTTAATTTTTTTCCACTTTCATCCATTTTCTTGCAAATTTTGTATTTTTCCTTTGCAGATGAATAAAATTCAGTTGTGTATATGGCAGTGATTTTAGTAGCCATTCATAATTTGATAAACATCCAGGCTGGTTCTGCTATTGTGAATAGAACAACTGTGAACATGCTTATGCAATTAAGCATCCATTTAGTAGGTCTTAGAGTTCTTTGGGCATATGCCCAGGAGTGGTATAACTGGGTCATACTGTAGATCTATTTTTAGCTTTTTGAAGAACCTCCACACTGATTTCCATAGTGGTTTTTTTTCAGTTTTCACTCCAACCAGCCAGTGAACAAGAGTTTCCTTTTTCCAACATCCTTACCAAGATTTGTTGTCATTTATTTTCTTGATGGTATGCCATTCGGATAAAGTGAGATAAAATCACAAAGTAGATTGAATTTGCATTACCCTGACGGCTGCAGATGTTGAACACTTTTTAAAAATATCTATTGATCATTTGTATTCTTGTGAGAACTCTATTTGGTTCCAGAGCCCAGTTGATTCAGTTGTTCATTTTCTTAGTGTTAGGTTTTTCAGTTTTTTTAAAACATATATTCTAGATAGTATGTCTCTATCAGATATTTGATGGTTTGAATGTAAATTGACCTCCAGACACATGGGTTTGAATACTTAATCCCTAGTTGATGTCTTCAGGGCGGTTGTAGAGCCTTTAGAAGTTAGATCTTGGTTAGAGGAAGTGTGTCACTGGGGATGGGCCTTGGGATTATATAGTTCAGCACTGCTTGCTCTTCCTCTTCTCACTCTTCTTCCAGCCTTCTGATTTGATGATGTGATTCAGACTTCCTGTGTCTGCTATACTTTCCAAAGGGCAGGGGAGGGGACAAAACTTGTCCTCTTCTCCAGTGCAGGTTTCAATTTAAAACATTTTGAGAAGAAAAAAAAAAAACTTAGAATGAAGTGATGCTTAACCTGTCATTTGTAGTAAGCTTCCAGTTGGTCTTTGTTCTGACCCTTCTCCTGTCCCCACAATGTCTTTTCCATTTGTTGTGTCTAAATATCCCATGTTATCTAATGTTTCCCAATAGTAAGTACTTCATTTAGTGAAGGATTTCTTTTTAATACACTCAAAGATTTTGTTTCATGCCTAATTACTTTCATTGAGTTTAGACAATGTTAAAACACTACAAAAGGAATATCTTCACATGACTGTAGTGTCAAAAAATATATAATTAAAATGCCTTTCGTTAACCCCAGTGAGTCTGTCTTAAGATCATAAAGGTAATGTTCTTAATATACATAAGCTCATTTTAAAAATATTGAGTGTCCAACACATGCAAGACCATATTTTAGGTATTTGAGATTCAGTAGTGTGATGGTTAGGTTTTGTTCTCAACTTAATCTTTTTAATTATCTTGGGTAGGTCTCTGAGGATGTTTACAGGAAGGCAGCCTCTCAGTAGGGGGCAGGATGTAAGAAAGCTCAAAGGAGCTAGAAGTAAGCATCCTTTCCTGTGTGGGCAGTGCAAGAAGGAAATTCTGGAGACTCAGGAAGCCATTAAGTCTGGGATAGAATTGCAAGACCCCACCCTAGGGCAATATAAAGTGAAAGAATTCTCTTCTCGGCCTCTCCTGCCTGTTCCCTGTTCTGTGTGTGTGTGGTGTAGGTGATGGGTTTTTCTCTCTGCTTGAACCTGTGAATGGAACTTCCCTTCAATCTTTAGTTTCAATAAATACTTTCCTCCCCCAAATTGTGCCTGGTTTTAAGATTCACCTCAGCAGGGTGTGACTGACTATGACAAGTAGTGAATGTAAAACACCATAATGGCTTATTCATCTTACAGAACATACATTCTAATTAGAGATTCTTATAATAAGCAAGATAATTAAACTAGAAACTGAGGGAGAAAAATAAAGTAGAATATGGCAATATTAAAAATAGGACTGTGCTAGTTGAAATTTTAGAGAATAGCTAGGAAATCTTATTGTGGTAACATGTATATATTTCTAGAAGTTGTCAATAAAAAGGTGTATATCCATTAATGGTGAAGCAAAATCATATGATATTTCTCTTTTTTTTAGAACCTCCATATTGATTCCCATAGGGATTTATGTTTCCACCAAGAGTATGTAGGGGTTCCTTTTTCCCGCATCCTCACCAGCACAGTCAATCTCACTTTTAATTCAAGAATACATGAAGCACCACTTTTTACCTCTTAGGACATGATGGAATATACTACTTACTACTACTACTATTAATAATATCCAGTGTTGATGACTTTACTTATAAAAAGAACAGGACCTTTATAAGGCAAGATGAAATGTTAGTAGCACTGTGGGGACCACAATTAAAATTGAATACACCTCTGCATCCACTAATATTGTATCTAGAAATTTATCTCATGAAAATATTTGGAAATTATATCAAGTTGCACATACAATGAGAGAATTATAAAATTGTTGTTATATTATTGAAGAATTGGGATCTTGTTCTTAAATTTCAGTCATTTCTGCACTGCTTTCTTTACTTTGCTGTATTAGAGGATTGTGTGGACTATTTAATAATTTTTCTTTTACTTTTATCCCCGACCTGACATATTTTAACAGAAAAAGTAGGATTTGTGCTAGTTATATCCTTTTCATATGTATAGTCAGCAAATGTATAAAGAAACCACTGATGTCTGTGTAATGCAGAATCATTTTAATTCCTATCATTAGTCTTTGTACTGTTTGTGAAATAGTACAAACGGTGCCCTTGGACATGGTGATGTAGTTATATGCTTTTAATTTAATGTGATTTTTTTAACATCAGATAAAACAGGATTCAAAATAGTATGCTCTAAATATGTACTTTGGTAACAAATATATTATAAGAAATGTGCTTATTAGAATACTGTATATTAAGTCATTAATAGTGGAAATTGCTCAGTTATATGATTGTGGAAAACTTTAAATTTATTTTTCCTTATTTTCTAATTTCTTAAACTATTAATGAACATGTATTTTCTAGTGAGATTAGAAATTTCATGAATTATAAATTATCCTAATAATAAAATAATCATAATTATTTTTAATTGCTAACAGATTATAGGTAAATTTAGGGTCGTTTACCTTTAAAAATATTTTTACCTTAGAGCTTTGCCTTCCCCAATATCTTCTTTTATTCTCTTTTCCACATTATTCAGTTTACTTTTATTCTATTTAAAATAGGCTATTCAAAAAGGGAATACAGAAGTTGCAAGAATACATGCTGAAAATGCCATCCGTCAGAAAAACCAAGCAATCAATTTCTTAAGAATGAGTGCTAGGGTTGATGCTGTGGCAGCCAGAGTTCAAACTGCAGTAACAATGGGAAAGGTAAGATTTAGCCTTAGTTAGCAATGAGAAGTCTTGCTTCTGCCTTGATGGACTTATTTGAAATTTAATGAGAGTGAGAAGTTTTCAGTTAGAAATCTGAATGTGTTGCAAGGTGTTGTAGGGTGCTGGTAACCTTCATGGAAAATGAGGCTTGGTGAGAAAAATGATTTTGTCAGTAGACTTTTGAACTGAGGTCTAAAGAAGTAAAGTGGCAGAGATATAAACTGCACAAGGACTTTCCCTGGGCCAAAGAACATAATGCATTTTTACTATAATGAGAATGGTTGATGTATAAGTAATACACTTAAAAGATTAGAAAACTTATATGTTGCTAAATGTGTTTCTTATTCCGAATAGGTAACAAAGTCCATGGCAGGTGTAGTTAAATCTATGGATGCTACATTGAAGAGTATGAATCTTGAGAAGGTAAAAATAGATAAATACTTAACATTTATTATTTGATGTTCAAATAATATCTCACTGTACATTTTTCTTATAAAACCATATTTTTACAGATTTCTGCCTTAATGGACAAATTTGAACATCAGTTTGAAACACTGGATGTTCAAACACAACAGATGGAAGATAAAATGAGTAGCACAACAACTCTAACAACACCACAAGTAAGAATGATTTTTCTACTTATGCTGCATGAACTTTTCCTGAGGAGACATGAGCAAAGGCCTATTCAACCTCAGATAGGGTACCCAAAACATACCAAAGTATTGACTACACCAAAGCCAAGCTTGGTGAATCAATGAGTTTACGGGGGTTATATACAGAAGCATGGTCAACTCAATAGTAGCTTCTCTCACCAAAAAGTCTACTGCAGCATAAGTGAGACTCAAGAAGGCTGCATCTCTGGAGTTCACTACAGGACTTGCAGGCATCTGAGCTGGTAGAAGAGTTTCATTTCCCAAGCAGTTCTTCATTCTTATAAAATATTGGGGAGGAGCCTTGTGAATTTTATATTTCAAGAGCATTTTAAGACTTCAAAGGCCCTGGGCCTTATTTACTTCCTGAGCCTTAATGAGGCTTTGGAGCTTCCTATTTCTTTTTTTTTTTTATTGTCCATAATAAGTTACAGTGTTTAGTGGGCCAAAATGAGTTGTTATCCCCAATTCCTCATTGACCCCCACCCCATCCCCAGTCAGCTGGATATCCTCCTCTGTGGGCCGTCTGTATCAGTCTTTGTGGTAGGGGACCATGGATAGCCTAGTATTCATCCGGGTTCTCCTGACCCAAGTGTGTTGTTACTGAGGGTTGCCATGCCTCTGATATTCTCCCCCACCACAGCTCTCACAATCTTTCCTCCCCCTCTTTCACTCAGTTCCCTGAGTCGTGGTGGGTGAGTATTAAGGATGCTTTAATGTTGTGAGCTTAGGGGGTTTTGTGTCGAGAATCGTTGGTTTCTGTCTCACTGGCTTATCATGAGTTGATTGAATGGCTGTGGCTGTGGGTCCCTTGTTCATCCTGTCCTTCTCTGCAGGGTTCCATATGGATCCTCCACAATATGACTGTGGTGGCTCATCTCTTGCCAGGATCTCAGCTTTCTGCCAGCGGTCGGTTGGTAGGGTTATATGGGCCACAGCTCTCTTGCTGTATCCTGAAAAATACAAACACAGTCTCCATCGGAGAGTGAGATCAGTATAGGTTAACAAATATACACCATTCTGGATAACCTAGTTTCTATTTTTAGTAGCCTCCCTGTCAGACGTTCGCATAGTGCATCTTTTCTTGGGAGCCCAAGAGTATGGGATCCGGTGCATATCGCCCTGAATCCCCAGTTCCAATCAAGGGTTCCCCCTCACTGAGTGGAATATTTGGCCGAATTTAATAGCTGTTGATTGTCTCCCCCAGGCTCAGGCTCCTCCATTGCACAAGTGCTCCTTTCTAGGTTTGCTGTTCTCTCCCAGTAGGAGGTGTGCTCAGCCTACTCATGGCTGCAGACTGTGTTTCATGCCAGTGGTCTGTTTACTCCAGCTGTCATTGATCTGCTTCCCCTGGCAGCTTGTGTAGTGCCTTCCAGCACTGCACTAACTGCCATCTGGGGGCTGGTTACCATTCCAGACCTCGAAGGGTCTCTCGATGCTGATCAATGGCATTCTGTAGTTTCTTCAGCAACAGGGTTTTGCCTCAGTCCTGGGGAGGGTGTAGAACTTCCTATTTCTTAAGGAGCCTGTTTTAATTTGGAAATTCCTAATGAGCCTTCTTCCAGGATGAAATGTTTCAATTCAGAGGAAATTTTTCCACAATAACTTAAAATAACATTTTTTTAATTTATTGTGTTCAGGGTTGTGGTAACCTCTGGTTTATTTTTTTTTAACTTTTTCTTGACAACTTCCATAAATATAGACAATATGCAATGATCATAATTCTCTCCCATTATTCCCCTTTTCCATCTCGCAAATCTCCCCTCCACAGAATCCCTTCTTTCCAAGTAGTCTCTCTTCTATTTTGATGTCATCATCTTTTCCCTCTTATTATTCAGGTCTTATGTAGGTAGTGTCAGTCACAGTGAGGTAATGAATATCAAGGCCATTTTGTATCTACATGGCAGAATTATAATCAGTTTCCCCCTTACTTTGGCCCTTACATTCTTTCTGTCACCTCTTCCCTGAGCCTTGGAGGCTGTGATAGGTGTCTCTCTTAGTGCTGTACAATCCACTGTCACTTCTCAGCACATTGGCCAGTTTTAAGTCACCCCAGTGGTCACTGCCATCTGAAAACAGAATGATATTTTTCACCAAAAGTGAGAGTACTATTAATATGTGTGTATAAACATAAGTGGTTAGAGGACCATTTGGTGGGATATATATCCAGATAACAGTAGTAGTTCCCCTCCCCTCCTAGGGATTATAACTACCTCAGCCATAGGCTTTTGACTAGATTTTTAGTACTCATCGTGACTTCCTTCCCGTAGAATGGTCCTCAAATCCAATCAGAGAGCCATTGATTTCTTCCAAAACAGGCATGCCACCATTGCACCAGTTAGTACATTTGACCTTGCTCTTTTCAATGCCATGATGAAGCTTACCCTCAAGACTGTAAGACAATATAAATATATTCCTCCCAGATAAATGGGTTTGTAATTTTATTTTTTGTTGTGTCTTTATCTGGTTTTGGTATCAGGATAATACTTGCTTTGTAGAATGAGTTTGGTACTGTTCTTTCTCTTTCTACTTTTTGGGAAAGTTTCAGAAGTGTTTGTATTAGATCTTTGATAAGAATTTTCATAGAATTTTAAGCAGTGACTCCATCTTGTCCTGGGTTTTCTTTGTTAGAAGACTTGTAATTACTGCATTGTTTTCATTGTTTATTATGAGTCTGTTTTAGCCAGCTCCTCTTTATTTGACAGACATCCAACTAAGATATAGCTTATTGGAGGAAAGAGTTTATTTCTGGCTTACAAAATTCAGGGGAATACCAACAATGGCAGAAGATGTTGGCTCCCTTCCATAGATTATAGCAGAGAGATACAATCAAACAGCTAGCAAACACCAGTAGCAACAAGCACCAAAAATAAACAGCCATAACTCAAACTGCTTTCTACATAGCTTAGGGCTGAATTCCAATATCCACTCCCAGTGACATACCTCTTCCCCAGTAGGTTGCTGCCCACTGGGGACTCTAGATTCAAGATGGAGTCTATAGGGCAACACATTTAAACTACTACAGGGTCTGTTTAAATTTTTGTTATCTTCTGATTTTAATTTTGGTGGATCATGTGAAATTAGAAATTTTTCTATTTCAATGTGGTTTTTAAATATTTGGAAATAGATCTTTCATAGTATTTCCTAAATAATTTGGTTTTGCTTTCATTGTGGTCTGGTGCAACAGCTTATTTTTGATCTCTAATTTCATTTATTTGGATCTTATCTCTGTTTTAATTTTTATTTTTGTTTTTATTTTGGTTAAGGGTGTGTCAATATTGTTAACTTTCAAAGAACCTATTCTTTGGTTGCTTTTATGTATTATTCTTTAGGGTTCTGTTTCATTAATTATTGCCCAAATGTTTTTTTTTTCTATCTTCTAGGTTTGGGATTTTCATCATATTGTTTTCCTAGTAACTTAAATTTAATCATTAAATTATTTGAGATCTCTCAGAATCTTGAGCACTTATGACTATAAACTTTCCTCTAGAATATCCTTTATTGTATCTTAGGATCTGATTTGTTGTGTTATTTTTTTATTAATTTGTAGATAAAGAGACTTTTCCTATGATTTTATTGGGTGAATTTCTGGTTAGTTATGTTAATGCTTTGCTTTTTCATCTCCCCTGTTATATTTGGTGGTTTATTGGCTTGCTGTGCTTGACATAATTAATTTGTTTTCCTTTCTTCTTTATTAACCTGTTCCTTTCTTGTTGGGCATTTTTACATGTGTACTTGTGGATGAAACTTTTTCTTCTTCCTCTCTGTATAGTATTCCTTTGAGAATTTTCTGTAGTGATGGTTTGACTGTCATGATTTGTCTTAATTTGCCATCCTAGAATATCCTTATTTCTCCTTCAATTTTAAGAAATTATTTTTCTGGATATAGGTCTTTTGGTTGGAAGTTGTTTATTTTTAGGACCTGAAATATATTGTCCCATGCTTTTCTAGCTCTTACGGTAGCTGTGGAAAGATCTTTAGTTTGTATTTGAATTGATATATTCTTGGCTTTGTATTTGAATCGATGTTTTTCCATGCTGTTTTTATTATTTATTCTTTTTTTTGATATCTTGATTATGATTTATCATGGAGGGGTTCTTCTCTAGGCATGTTTAATTTGGGTTCTAAATTCCTCTAGGCTTTACATGTTGATTTCTATATTTTTGGCTATCTTTCTGCTATGATTTCATTACATGAACCTTCAGTTCATTTTCATGTATTAAGCTTCTTCTATAAGATTTGGTCTCTTATTTGTGTCACATAGTTAGAAATATTGTTCATGTTCCTTGATTTTTTCTTTATATTATCTCTGAATTATTGTCTCAACTTTGTCATCCATCTCTAAAGTTCTATATTATGTGTGATATTGTCTGTTGGTAATACTCTCTATTGTGATTTTTATTTGGATGATTGCTTCTCACATTTCTAGTATTCCGGTTTGGTTCTTTTTCAGTGTTGAGATTTCCTTGCTGAATGTATCCTTCATGTTTCAGACTTTTGCCACCAATTTGCTTATAGTTTTGTTCACTTTGGAGGTTGCCTTTTCTTAGTCTTGAATGGATTTCCTTAGTTCATTCATCATTTTAGCCTTCTATGTGGTCGTTGATCATTTGTAGAAGTAGAATTTTGAATTCTTTCTTTGACATTTCCCCTAGTTTACTGGTTATTGCTTCCATTATAGGAGATTTGGGAGACTGAAAATGTCTTATGGTGGGTTTATTTCTCATAAAGTTTTTGGTTCTTTGTTGTTGTTGTTGTTGTTGTTGTTGTTGTTGTTTGTATCTGATACAGATTTAGCTTCCCACTTTTCAGTTCTAGTTGGTGGTTTGTTTTGTCTTCCGTATAGGCCACTTCATTAGTAATTACGTTTCTTGCTTCTGTTGAGGTTTAATTGCTCAGTTATTATTTAATCAGTCAATTTGGCAATGCTTGGCTGTAGATGATTCTTTTGTACTGCTCTTGCGACCCTGAAGTTCAGTTTACTGGCAGAACAAAGAAGGTGCACTAACTGGAATTCTCCAGTGAGTGTCAGTATGGGTCGGCCTAGTAACAGGGTCTGCCTTCAGCTAGATGTGCTGGCTAAAGTTCCCTTGTGCAGGTTGGGTGGGTGGGCCAGGTGCAGGGGTCTGTCTTCCACTACTGGTGTTAGCTCATATTACATAAAAATCTGGGTTCTACATATGAGAGAAAACAGGACATTTGCTTTTCTGAGCCTGGCATATTTCACTTAGCATGATGACCTCCTGCAGTTCCAATGATTTTCCTTATCATGACACAACTTTGTTCTTCTTTATTTCTGAATAATGTTCTATTTTTTATATACATATTTTATTTATCTGGTCATATCTTGATGCAAGTATAGGCCAGTATTTATGTTATATGTTGTCCTAGACTCTTCCAGGCATATACACAGAAGTGGAGTGGCTTTTATGTGGGTGTTGGGAATCTGAACTCAGGTCCTCATGCTTCTGTGGTAAGCACTTTACCCACTGAAACATTTCCTCGGCCTCTATGTAGTCTGTTGTTTCTGAACATTTTTGAAGTAAATGAAAGAACAAGAGAAAGTAAGAATCCCAACATTCAGGCTAGTGATTTGATTTAAATAATGCATCTGACTTCTAATAGAACTGTGACCACATTTTCTCTTGTTTGCTCAGACTATTTTTAATAACTATTAAACTGAAAGGAGGTTTTGATCAATGAGACTGTATTTCCTGAGAACCTATCTATAGGACACTGGAAGCCCAGAACTTGGTACATGGAGATCAGTGGACTTTATATTAAAGGAGTTCCAGAGCAGTCTCAAGACAACAACAAGTATCCAAAATATATCCATATAGAATTGGTTCCCCTATCACCGTGGACACTGAAACCTGAGGATGTTCAAGTCCCTTTTATAAAGTTGGATATAGTATTTGCCTGTAACATATGTATACTCTCTTATGTAATCTAAATCACCTCTGAACTACATACAATATCAAATACAATGTATATTCCATATAAATAATTGATTTACTGCATTGTTGAGAAAAAATGATATGGGAATCTATACAACAATTTCTTTTTGCTAATATTAGATTTATATCAACTAGCAGAGGGAACTATTAATAGTTACTCTAATCTAAAATTAAAATCTATTCTACTTAAACAAAAGTAAAATGGATTATAATGGGTCATATAAGTTGGGTTATTCCCTTAGACTGCTATATTCTTCAGAGATGTGAATTATATGTGAGTCTCTGTGACAATATTTTTCAAATAACCTTATAGATTTAAGGCTTTAATTAGAATTTAACATTGCCACATTCTGAAATAGTGCAACATCCTCTATTGTTCAGAAAAACATTTTATAGGTTTATTCTAAAGTTGGAAATCAGTTTCCCCTTTTGAAAACTAATACAAATTCAAAAACTCATGTTATTAAGATATTAATTCATATTTTATTATTCTAGAACCAAGTGGATATGCTACTTCAGGAAATGGCAGATGAAGCTGGGTAAGATGTTATTTGGGTGTTCTGGGGTAATCATGATTTAATCTCTAGAAGTTCTACTATTTTGTAATATGGGTCTAGAGGTGTGGCAGCAGAGTGCTTATCAGCACCACAAAAAATCTTTTATGTTGATGAAGATAATTGTCTTTCAAACCTTTGGTCCAAATTAGGTTTTTGACCCCTATAGTTAGTGCTTCAAAGGCTTTATAACAGTCATCTAGTTCCTTTCCATCATTTCTCTATCACTAGGATGTGCTTAACAATTGAAATAACTTATCAGTTGTGTGGCTGGATGCCAATCATGGTTCCTACTAAGAGTAGCCAGGAGCTAAAGACTAAAATTGAAAATAGCTCAACTTATAGATAAATTCTGGAGCTTACATTTGTCTCGCCTGTTGTGGCTTTTTTCCAACTTAGAAGTTTACTTCTTAAAAAAATCTCTAGTAAATATAGTATAAAAGATAACAATTATTTTGGTCTTTTACTTACAAAATTATTTCTCAATTTTTAATTAGCTCAGAAATCATATTAAGGCTCAAGAAAAATACTTTAACAATTCATTTATTGCATCAAGATCATTTAGATGTTTAAGTACTGTTTGCATATATAAAATCTGATTTTTTTATTTAAGGTAAAAAGCATGGAAATTTAAATTCACACTGCTTCTTTATTAGAACTATATTATCTTTTATTATTATGCTAACTATTTTAAAATTGATTTTTAGCCTTGATCTCAACATGGAACTACCACAAGGTCAGACAGGTTCTGTTGGCACAAGTGTTGCTTCTGTGGAGCAGGTAGAGATTGGGTTTATTTTGATTTATATATATTTGATGTATATTTAATTCAGGAAATGAGTATGCTATATGAGTTAAATACATGCATATATTAGTAAATAAGTGAACACTTATTCACCTGTTTACTTTATAAAGTATTTTTCTACTATAATATATCATTATAAATTGGAAAAATGTACTAAGCCTTTAGATCCATGATGGTGGGCATTTTCTCTTTGCATGAACATTTTGTTTACAGACTATTTTACTAACCTTGGTAACTACTGCTATTCTCTATTTTTTGGATATGTGTAAGAAACCAACCAATGTTTTATGTAAATTTTAGGGACAAGATTTTAACTCTTAAAATGTGAGGGATTTAAAATATTAGTAATTTCTACTTGTCACAACCTTGGTGACTTATAAAATTTGCTTTCTCTAGGATGAACTATCACAGAGGCTTGCTCGTCTTCGTGATCAAGTGTAACTTAAAGAACTGGTGCTTCTGTTTCCTTCACTTGCCTCTGAAACATCCTTTGTGTATATAAGTGTATATAGATAAGTTGCAGTCTAGTTATACAAAACACTACTCATACCAGAATGCTTTAACATTATTTGTGTAAAATGCTTTCTTTTGCCTTGTGTACTTTCTAGTGCATTAAGAAATTCCAGGGAGTTTCCAAATTGCCAGATTTTATAGTTCTGTATACTATGTGTAAAAGTGTGAGGAACATATTTTTGTAGATGTCTTTGACAAAGCTAGGATTAGTTTTCAGTGTATCACACATCTTCCACAAATATTAAAGACTCTAGCATCAAAGTACTACTGAATGAAGTACTTTTTACAGAATATAGAATAAAGATTTTCTTTTTATTCAGAGTACTTTTTAATCACTGTCTGTGGTGTAATTGGGTTTATAATAAAAACAGGAAAAGTGTGTTTTCTTAATCTGTTTATATAGCCAAAATTGCCTCATTTAGTATCACATAATATCATTTTTGTGAATTTTTTTGTTTTGAGTTTTTGTAGGGAGCTCTTTGTTGTTGTTGGTTCGTATACATTTGATACAGGATAGTGTAGCCTGTAGTGTAGGCTGGCCTCAAACTCAGTGATCCTCCTGCTTCAGTCTGTAGGTGTGTGCCACCACTCTCAGCTTTTTTCTGTAATTTATATTTGTTTTTGTTCTGAAAACAGAAATGTAATGGATGCTTAATCTGTGTTTATTAGCTGTTAAATTTAAATTATTATACCTAAGAATTTAATGAATTTTGTTTTAATTTCTTTAAAATTTTAAAATGTTTGAGGGTTGATAATGTACAGTACTTGCCAACCATGGGCATGGCCCTGGGTTTAAGGCCCAGCACCGCAAAAAAAATCATTAATAATATTCCTATATAACTAGAAAAAATTCTACAACATTAAGTCAAAGAATTTAAGGCTTCTTAATTTCTAAATGTTTTCTTTGCTAAATATAGTTATTTAGACTCATAAAATTATTATTTTTCATACTTTGAAATGAAATTCTAAAGTACTTCTTGATAAATATCATTAAATAATTTCTTAGAATGTATTCTTGAACTAATAACTCTATGGCTTTTAAAAATATAATTCTAATTTGATAATTGCTTAAGCAATTTGCAGTGTAACATGTCAGCTTCTACTGTAACAAAAAATAGAATAGTATCTTTCATTTCCTTTCAGTTTTAGTTCTCAATCTCATGTTTTTTTATGATTTGCTAAGTATTTGATAATGTCTTTGTGATGAACATATAAGATCATACATTTATTTTTTAATGGAGAAAGTATAAATTTTCTCCATTAGATAAGGTGGCTGACAGTAATTCCCCTATTCATGTACCTGCATGCCTAAAATCGTCCCATTTCCTGCGAATTTTATTAAGTAAAACATGGGATCAGTTATTTTACTTGGTTAATTTATTACTAATGACTGTCACATAGAGAAAACAGGAATAGGAGATAGAAGAGGGACATTCTGCTAAGGTGAGTTTGCTTTGTAGTTTAGAAAGTTAGAGGTGGGAGGACCCGAACTATCCGAAGACGAGCACTAGCTATCTGGAGAAAGCAAAAGCAAATGACTGATAGAATACCAAAAGCATATTCAGTTCATTTTTCTGTAGATTAGTGAAAGTTGTCAGTCCAGAATGACTCTTCTAGCGGCAAAAGACTAGAGTCAGACTTAAAGCAATTTATATTTGTCCTGCCTCCATTTTTGCTGGATGTTTTCTTTGCTCACTAAGGGCTTCTGAAGGCACTTCTGAGTGCATCCTTGTCTTTGAGTGACCATCCTATACCTACAAACATACAATGGGCTTTTTCAAATTGGTTAGAGGGTAGTTTATCATGAAAACATGTAGAGCCTGGGGGATGACTAGCTAAGTCCATCGTTTCTCCCTCTCAATCTGAATTTAGTAGTGAAGGAATGGGTAAGGGCATAGAAAATAAAGATTGGTTATGCAGATAATGAATGCTGACAGGAGCAATAGATACAGGGTAGGCTTTCAATGGCCATTACTGTTTCATTGCCAAACTAGAGGCAGAAGTAGTAGATATAAACTGCAGAGAATAGTTAGAGTTGGCACTACATCTTTTGTTAGATTGTTACAGTACTGTTGGATACATAAAAAGTATAGTCATTTATGAGAAATGTTTGGGAAAAAATATTCAAATATTGTGCTGCCCTCTGTGCTTCTGTGCCTATCAGGGGTGATCTGAGTGAAACTATATTTTTAAGAACTATAAAATATTTTGGTATGAATTTCTGCCCTACTAGTTTCCTCTCTGTAAAACAAGGTACATTAAGATTATGATCTCATACATGCAGAATGTTAAGAATAATGCTTGGCACATGTAAATTATCAAACAGTTAACTATTATTTCACTAATTTGGATAAGCAACAGCTTCTTTCTGTTTGTAACTTGGGTTTATGTTTGCCTTATGAAATTATCAGGAGGATTAAATGAAGTAACACATAAAGTATATAAACAACTATACATTTGGTACTTACTTACTTACTATCACTTTCCTACCCTTACAAACAAAATCTTTAAATATTGTGCATTGTGAGACATTGATTTGGCCTTTGTGCATTGTGTTAAATAAATAGTTCACGTGAAAAGTTCTCACTTTTATGAATGTTGCTGTTTTGAGTCTTGTTATTTCCTACTGTTACATCCAGCCTCAGACAGACTAGAACCTCATGTGAGGTTCTACTTGGAGATTTGTATCAGGAAAAGCTTTCCCATGGATCAACAACTTCTTGATAAGTTAAAAAAAGTAATGTGGGGCAGGGTACAAAGCTCAGTGATAGAGCATTTGCTTAGGCTTCTCTCCTCAAAATGCATGACTTTTAAGCTGAGCATACTCCATGTCTCTGGTTATCCAGTACAGTTTGAACCAGGATCAAAGCAAATGACTACAAGGAGAAGATGACCATCCCTGCATAAGGTGGCTTCAAATCATTCCATCGTTGCATCAATCCATAATTTAGAGAATGGGATAGCAATGGTAGGTAACAGAGACCATTAAAGTGTTTTTCTCCATTAATAAAGGGATTCTTCAGAAAGAAGTTACCTTATTATACAAGTATTGTAATTTCCAAATTCAAAAAGAAATTATATACCTCACACTTATGCTTTAAGATAGCATGTTGCTAAGGTTTGGGGCGTTGAACACAATGTTTGATAGTTTTAAGGCTTCGAGCAGGTTCTAATCATTTACTTCAATATTGCAAGGTGGGTACTGAGGGCTACTAATATCAGAGTAAATTCAGAAAGACTGTTCTGAGTGAGAAGTTCCTCACCAACCATACTTAAAAAGGACTAATCCTGGATCAATCAAGTCTTTGGAATAGTTACTATGGACCAAACAGTCATTTCCTACTGCTGGCAGGAGCTGTGAGCTGGTATATCCCAGTCTGGCACTGTCCTTTAGGGTTGCTACAACTTGTCAGTATGCCACTAAAAGTTTGTTTGGAGAGAACAAGTACAGGACACTTAGGATTGTACAAGAAACTTCCAAAGTACTAACTCCAACAAAGGGCCATTCTTTTGTCTCTGGCCTTTGTGCTATCCCTTCTGAGCTGGAAAGGAGGCCACTTGAGCAGTTGGCTTCTCCTGGTGCTACTTTCCTTCCTACAAATATCTAACAGCAACTCAAGGGCCTGTCCTATCCAGAGAATAGTAATAGAAGGTATTTACTGGGGTGGTGATTAATATGGATGCCCAGAAATAGTGTTGGTTGAAATTTGGAGTTCAGGGCAGGGTTAGGTGAGGGCAGTGTGCTGCAGAGATGTTTGCCAGTCTTCCCACTATATTCAGCCCTTCTTGAAGAAATGACCTCAGCAGCTCCATTTGTGTCCATAGAAGACAAGCAGTATCTGGCATATTTAAAGTGCAAAAGTATGAAATCTACATCTTTGTCACCTAAATTATGCTGGGTAAATAAGTGTATTTCTTTGTGCTTCAATATCTTCCTAAAATGAATTTATTATAAAGTGAATTAAAATAAAATTTAGCTGGATGAGGTAGTGCACACCTATAATCCTAGCGCATTTGAGAGGCAGAGTTTGGAGGATTGCTATGAGTTTGAGGCCAGTTTGGGACTACAGAGTGAGTTTCAGGTCAGCCTGGGCTAGATTGAGGCTCTACCTTGAAAAACCAAAGGATCATTTTTGAGGAGTAAATAAGAGATGATCCATGTAACATGTTAAAATTGAGGGTTAGACTAAGCCTTAGTTTCTTCAGCTGTCAACTGAGAATAAAGATACTCTGCTACCTATGAAGGCTATTTCCAGGGTCAAATAACATGTAATCAGAAAGCACATTGTAAATTGAATCATTCCATATAACAAAAAGAGGTTATGAAGTCTTAGCCTCCTGAAGGTAGAGATAGTTATCAGGGTCAAAGGCACTAGGGAACTATTGAATTTTAGGACTAGAAAGACCATTAACAAATATTGTTTATATGATATAAATGGAAATCAGAGGAAATGGTTATACTTAGCCTCTCCATAAAATAGTGGAATATCTAAGAAGAGATAAAATAACTCATGCTGGGTCTTAGGCTTTTGCCACCACTTCACATTCTGTACCTTTCTTTGTCCCTGTTTTATGGTCTTCCCCATTACCCTAGCTCCCAGCTATAAAAACGAAGGCTGACCTGCCATGAACCATTAAACAGCAGCAGGCCATGGAGTTCAAGTGATTAAGATCTCCCTGAACAGTCTGTAAAGTAGAGATTGTGTGAGTCAGGAACTTAGGGATCCTTCTGATCTGAGAAATGGATGGGGGCATATTTCTTACAGTTTGTACTTTGGGACTTCATTTAGTATACACTGTCCTAGGTTCCCTCACATGCTGAGCCAAAACCTTACCCCTCTTGCTTATGTAGCTTACAGAAATGACAAAGTAGATTTTCACTTGCTTTAGCTAAAATCAGATGACAGTTTGAAGGATTCACTATGTTTGTTGTTAAGAGAGAGCTAAAGGAAGGATAGTATATTCTAAAATTAAGGCCAGCCTTATGCCAGATAAGGCAGATGCTTAGTCATTTAAAAGTTCTATTTATGAGGGGAAAATCTTGATTTTTTAAGGTACAATTCTTGAAATCCGTTATTATCAATTCATTGTCACTAACTCATGCATAAAACCAATAAGTTTAAAGGGACAAAAAATACACCCACCTATATCCCCTTTCTCCCTGCCCCACACACTAAAATATGAAAAGTAATAAATAATTTAAAAGTCAGCATCCATCAAGATTTTCTTTAACATATATCATGAGGAACCTTAATTTGCCCTCCATCAGTGTTACACATTAGTTACAGTCTGTTAGAAAAGACTGAGACGAATTGATATGACCTGAAAATTGATAAAGTCCATGACAGTTACACTACCTTCTCTTTCAAGAATTTACCACAGAGAATCACTTTGAGCCTCCCCAAAGGCCTGTCCTCTCATCTACAGGCATACCTAGTTTCCATGATGAAATATTAATGTCTTATCAGATGTCTTTTGATTAGTGCAATAAGTGCCAGTATTTATTGTATCAACACGCCCAAAGATAAATTATTTAAAAGGGAAAAAAGTTACTGAATTCTGATAGAAGTCTTCTTTCAAAGTTGGAGCACATACAGTTATAGCACCTGGATTCTTTGTGTGTCCTGTAATTCTTCTGGATTTGAATTCTAAATCACAGTTCTAAGGGTGGTTGCTTCAACAAACTCATCAGGAATCAGATGAATTCCTCACTCATCAGGAATCAGATGAATATATTTATATGGAAGTAGTTGAATGCTGAAGCTGTTCAGAACTGGCTCATGAGAGCCTGTTTAAATTTTCAGGAAATTTGTGGCCTAGTTGACTTCAAGTAGCTTGTAGTTGGCCATGGGGAGAGCACACATAAGAGTATATTGGGACTTTTTTCATTTAATTTGCTTTCAGAAACTCAGTTAAGACTTTATCAGCTTTAGCCACTGGCTTCTTGCCATATGCAAGTGAATATGGTGAAAACACCACTTCTGTTGTCAACATTGCTTATTGTAAGTTATTAAGCACTCCATTTTTAATTCGTTTAATGAAGTTATTGTACACTTAGGGCCATTATTTTACAGTTTGACTTAGTACTGTGTATTGGCAGTAAACTTTTCATGTACGTGGTATCTAGTTTGGTCTACTTTTCTTTATGCATCATGACAAGTCTCTTTAGCTTGAGCATTCCTATTTAACCTGATGAAATGTATGGTTAGCTTTAAATAAATCCTCTTCTCCTCAGTCTGTCCCATTTTAAAAAAAATATTTTCATTTATTTGCTAGAAGAGACAGAGAAAGGGAAAAAGAGAATGGATGTGCCAGGGCCTTTTGCTGCTGCAAAGGAACTCCCCATGCATGTGCCACTTTGTGCATCTGGCTTTATGTGGGTCCTGGGGAATTGAACCCAGGATGTCAGGCTTTGCAAGCAAGTGCTGAGCAGTCTTTCCAGGCCCTGTACCAGATCTTAATTGACATCTTTTCATTTTTATCTGCATTCACTTGGGTTATTTGAATGTTTTTTTTTGAAATGACATGTTACCTGTTTTGTTGGCTTATTAGCTATGATTAGTCAAAAATCTACCATAAAATATATATTAATTAATGTATATTATAACTTCTATTTCTCCTCTCACAGCTTTTATGCTACTGTCTTACATTTTATTACATGATATAGGTGCCCATGTGATATTAAAATTATTTTTGAAAGATTCATTATATTTTTGAAGCTTAAGTAGATACTGGGTTTTTAAAATTATTTATTCATTTTCAAGTAGAGATACAGAGAGAGAGAGAAAGAGAGAGAGAGAGAGCACCAGGGCCACCACCTTGTGGGTCTGGCTTATGTGGGTACTGGGGAATTGAACCCAGGACCTTAGGCACTGGAGGTAAGTACTTTAACCATTGAGCCTTCTCTCCAGCCCTGATACTGGATTTTTTGAGTCAAATCCAGCATGACTTACTTAGGTTGATATTGAGATGTAGGTATCATTCATTCTGGCATTTTCAAATAACATTTGTTTTAGTTGATTCTCATGCTCTTTCATCTCCAAACTTTCTCTCCACATCTCTCCTTCCCCTTCTATATACATTCTAATAGATAATACAAGCTAGAATCCTCATATCAGAGAGAACATGCCAATTTTGTCTATCTGAGCTTGGTTATTTCACTTAATGTAATTTGTTCCAGGTCCATCCCTTTTTCCTACAAATTTTGTAATTTCATTTTTCCATACTACTGAATAGAATTCTATTGTGTATATGTACCACATTTTCATTATTCATTCATGTTCATATTTTAAAGGTATTTAAACATATGTGTGTATTTATGCAAAGTCACACCTCAGTGTTGTAACCAGTATTTTTTACTGTTTTTCCTGGGTGCCCCTCTGCAGTCACACTTCCTCTTGGTAATGTTTTCCTTCTATCTGGAGTACTTCCTTTAAAATTACATGTAGCATTGCTATGCTGATAACTGAGTTTTTCATTATTTTCTCTATCTGAAAGGCTTTCTTTCATCTTCATTTTAGAAAAACATTCTCAGTTTTTCTGGTATTAGAGTTGGCAGGATTTTTTTTTCATTCTGTACTTTCAAGAGGTTGCTCCACTCTCTCCTGTGTGTATTACTCTCCAGGAGAAGTGTGTTGTCATTGTCATCTTCTGGCCTCTTGATGTGCCTTTTTTTCTGACTGATTTAAGAGTTTTCTTTATCATACATGTTTAGGATAGGAGAGATAGGACTTGGCATTTCATTTTCTTTATGTTACTTGTAGTTTGCTTTCTTGAATTTCTCATATGGATTTCTCACTTTATAGTTTTCACTAAGATTAACTACTTTCCCTCCATTATGTCTCCTAATATTTTTGGTCTTTGAATATTCAAGCTAAAAATGCTAAAACATGCTCACTTAAGTTTTTCCAGTTTTCAATATGTATTTTTGTTTGTCATTTCATTTTGAACATATTTTATTATGTTTCGAAATTCACTGTTTTTCCTCAATGTTATGTAATTCTGTAACCTGTTAATTCTAGTCAGTATATTTTAAATTTCAAGCTTTTATCTTCAGAAGTTTGGCTTGGCACTACTTTTATACTTTTCATTCTGATTAGTCCTTTAAGCATACAAAATGTGGTTATAACTATTGTAGCATTGTTGTTCTTTGTAAAATTTGTACCAATTCTGGAAAACTTCTATATTTCTCCCTATGGCATCTACTTTCTTATTTTCATGAATGCTGATTTTATTACCACCTCCTGGATGCTAGTTCCTATGAAAAGTTTTAACAATAGTTAAGTTACTTGGAAAGGGTTTGATAGGGAGGAACAGAGCAGCTTTATTCTGGAATCTAGGCTCAAGGTTAATTATATCCTATCTCTGAGTAAGCTTATTCTGAGATACTGAATGTAAATTAAGAGGTTTTCCAGTTTGAGAGTAACAGATACTAATTCCAGCCCTTTGTAATGCTATTGGATATTTACTCTCCTGAATTCATTCTGGACATCTCTCTTATCTCTGTTGTTTTGTCTTTTAGACTGTAGCCAATTTGGTCTCCTTGGACCAATTTACATTAAGCCAATTTACATGGAGCATTTGCTTTGCCTGAGTTCCTGCTTATGTGTCCGGGATACTCTTTAAGATAGTAACTGACAATTCTGTTGCTCACAGCGTTTGTTTCATATTTCCCAGGGATCACTTTTCCTTGTTGCCTGATACCTTAGCAAAAACTGATATGTTTTTATCTGGTAGTTTCACCAGTTTCAGACAAGAGAATGCATGTGGCCCCTGCTACTTCATTATGGCCAGAAGTGGAAATTGGGGAAGCTGACTGTGATCTGATACTCAAAATAGCTGCTTCAAGCTAGTTTCCTTCAAAGACATGCAAAATGTTTTCTTCACTGTATAAGTGTACTTTCGGGATGATACAAATTGCAGAAGCCTAAGGATGTTGCTTATATTGTAGGCTGGGGAGGATGTGTTGGAGAAGATTCATGGCAACTATGAAATAAAAAGGGACAAAGGAAGGTCAAGGACCAGATATAGTCCCCTATAACACTCTCCCAGCAAACTACTTCCAACAAGGCCCACTTCTGAAAGTAGTCTCCCCACCTCTTAATAGTGCCATCAAATTAGGAATCCATCAATGGATTAAGCAATAGGGTATATCAGCACCCTCATGAACAAATCTCTCACTGATTAGATTCACTTGTCAGGGATCAAGCCTGTAACAGATGAGCCCATGGTGGGATCATATCATCATATCAAAACCATAACAGAATTAATATATATTATTCAGTGCTCTGTTAATATGTGCATTTGCAGAAAGATACATATATACAATAAATATATATTATCTCATTTAATTGCCACACAAGCCTGATGGTATTTATTAGTAATTTACAGATGAGAAAACAAATTGGGAGATTAACTCTCCTAAGATCATATCTCTAGAAAATGCCAAACTAAATTATAATCTAAAATTTTAATTTTGATGTTTCTAAAACTTCATTTTAGAATTAAAATATGACTTTGAGGAGTCAGAAGGCTTTTAAAAGAAAGTGGAGCTCTCAGGATGGAAGTTAGAGGAAAGGGCAGCTATCCCAGGTAGCAGGTAATATAAGGGGTAAAGATAAAGGCATAGAACAGGTTTGGAGAAGCTTTGTTTTCTAAGGGAAGAAAAAGGAAATGACTGAGAAATCTGCTTGGTGCTCTCAGTCCAAGCTTATTTATTTATTTTATTAAGTAGAAACTCTGTATGTACAAGTCTTATGTTGGTATCCCCATTTCCCTTCTCCCTGCCCCTCTTCCACTGAGGACCCTCCTCTGTGGGGTTGCTGTAAGGCTCCATGGGATAGAGGGCTATGAGTTGTACAAGCAGCAGACTTTTTTGCAGGGGGGGAAGGGGGCAATGTCTGGATATTCCTCCCACCATGGCTCTTAAAATCTTTCAGCCCCCTCTTCTGCAAAGTTCCCTGAACCATGGTGCATGAGTTTTAAGTCCGCTTCAGTGTTGAGGACTTAAGAGTGTCTGGGTTTCTACTTTGAAATGTTTTGAGTATCCTTGGAGTCTGTCACCATTACCCTTATGTAGGTTGTTGGGCTTGCTGTGGAAGCTGCACTCTTGCTGTCTCGCCACTTCCTCTGTGATTTCACCTGGGCTCTAGATGATGTGTTAGGGTGGTTCATCGTCTGCCATGGAGTCACCTATCGTTTCTGGCCTTGTTGGTAGAATTGGGATATCCACAGTTCTTGGTGTCTTGGCCTCTACCCAAGAATCTTGGCTAATGAATTTTCTATTGATGTAATTTCATTTCTAATCTTTCCCCATAAGCTTTTCTTATGTATAACTTTAGTCGGGTTTTTGTTTTGATGTTCATTTAGGCAGTGACAATGTCCATACCAATGATTGACAACCTAACAGAAAACAGATATCACCAGTCACTACTTTTACTTGGCTTCCTCCAAGATATTTTCATCATATTGCTAACCAACTTGTTAACATTTACCATAAAGAACTCTTTTTCCAAGATCATCAGTTATTTGAACTAAGAAGCATTTACATAGTGTTGGATCATTTTACAACTATTAGCTTATTTCATTCTCATAATGATCTTATAAAATAATGATATATTTTCATATTGTAGGCCCAGAAACTGGTGTACAGAGATATGAAGTAATTTGTTAAATATTTAAAAATAAGTAAGATGTAGGACTGGGATTGGTACCTAGACAATGTGGGTATCATAGAAGATATGGGTAACATGTGTATAAGAAGGTATTGAGGATGAGCATCTTCTATCCACAACTTGACCCCCAAATACAAGCATACTACTATCATATGTTTGAACTAATTTTCATTCCTTGAGTTCCAGGCATTCCCAGAGCTATCTGAGACTCTCACAACCTAATTAGACCTTAAAGATACATGATGACCTGGCACTCTCTTTCCACAAATCCCTTCCATCTTGCTCTTACATTGAGCTCCTAGGCAGTATTGATCATTGAAGCTTTGATATTTAGAAAGCATATTCAATATGTTGGTTAGTACCTACTCTTTCTTATCAGTCACATTTATGAAGCAGTGATAAA
Source organism: Zapus hudsonius (assembly GCA_004024765.1). Lineage (NCBI taxonomy): Eukaryota > Metazoa > Chordata > Mammalia > Rodentia > Dipodidae > Zapus > Zapus hudsonius. The sequence continues at coordinate 7,104 of PVHP010013793.1, read as the reverse complement.
CATCAGCCTCCTTGGCATTTGAGTGCTTATAGAAACATATTATGGATATACTGTTGTTGTTCAGGACCCTACCCAATCTAATATCAGAAACCAGACTGCATGCTGACTGAAAGTTTAAAAAGAAAACAAAAAACAACTTGGAAGAGATAAAAAAGGGACTGTTATTCATTATATTTGAAGCATTTATTCCTTATTATTAATCAGAAGGATTCTGCATCATCCTTTTTATATGACCTTAACATGTTAATTTATTATGTTATTCTTGAATGCATAATACCATTTTTCCATCCTGCTGAACTTTTAGTTTAAGCTTTCAGCAATACTAGTTTTATTCAGATACCTGTATTTTATGAGCTGCAAAGGTATAGAATCTTACTTGAGTGGCGAGGAAGGGAAGGGCAAGGGGGTAGAGAAAGCAAGATAGCTGTCCGGATCCTCATCCAGTGTGGGGCATTACCTGAAACAAGGATTACCTGAAACAAGTTGAAGCTTTGAAGTTCACAGAGTCCTTTTGATGACATCATCTCCTCCAACCTAAACACATTTCTCTTTTCCTCTATGTCATTTTTAAAAGGCATCCTTCCTACAACTTGTAGCATTTTAAAATGAATTGTACATGGGATAGTAGAATTGTTATGCATGAAATAATTTTACCATTGTTTCATATGATTTTGTGGTTGTTCTTTGGAAATACACACTGAAACATAGAGGTGAAGAGTTATGTTTTTTGCAACTTATTCTCAAGTGGTTCAGAAAGAAAAAATAATTAAATTTTTAAGCTTTTAGTTTATCTGAAAGAGAAAAAAGTGTCAGATTTCCATCTTCAAATTTTAGGGGATGGCTACAGCAACAAGTCACATTTCCTCTCCCCTGGCCTATACAGCTGGAGACTCACAGGCCTGAGAAAGAGACTTGTGGTCCCTGTTTGTAATTCTGTTGCTTAGAAATGGTGTGATGCATGTAAGCTGAAGAAATTGCTTTTGATTTATAGGAAAAAAAATTAAAATTGTGTGAAGATATTATTGGAATTTTCCTCTTTAAAATCTACTGTTGTTGGCAAAATAACTCAGATAAAGATGTTTCTGCATATCTCAAGCAATGTGATTTCCAGCATATGTTCATTCACACTTCATCTCACTCTTGAGGATATGTGAGATCCCATATTTTGCTAGCCATGAGCTGTCAAAACATGGTGTCTATATTATTGAAGACATTGAGTCACCAATGAGTTGTTTCATTTTCCCTTTCTCTTTTAAGTATCATTATTACATTCATTCTCTCATAAAATGCACTGACTATTGTTTGAACAATGTTCAATAAAGGAGTACTGACAACTACAGGCATGGATAGACAGACTATATTTAAATTAGGGATGTTTTCCAAATACTATTTGAAAATCTAATTGGACACATTAAAATACATATCACCATAATTTTTTGTATAAAACCTTGGAAATGAGACTACAGATTTATGAAATGCTTTTGGCAATAACCAGAAAGCATGGACCGATATTCAGACACACACTATTTACTCCTCTGTTTGACAGTAATGCAGCATCTATTGTTTCCAGAGATAATTTTTGCTTTAAATAGAAAAGTACTCAGTAATATCTCCCTTTGATCATATTAGTGTAAAGCTCTCTGATGCACAAATCAAATCATTCATCAGATAGGTGAAAAAAGAAAATTGAACAAAAGGTGGGGGAGAAAAAATTAGAAGAGACTTCCCACTATTCCTGGGTCAAGGTAAAGATAGTCCAGAAACCTCAAAACTGCTGGTAACTATATTGAACATTGGAGAGTTTGTCACACTTGTGGTGTGTTAATTGAATTCTCTTCAACAGTGAGCAGCAAAGCTGGTAGGTGACCTAAACAGAACTGAAAATAAGGCTCCTACAAATTGATTACCATGTCGATATTGGTGAGTGGAAACACATCTTGCAAGTCTGGGGAGAGGCAGCAGGGTGGACTGACAGCAACAAATGGAAAGTAAAGTAACTACTACTTACAGATCCTGAGGTGACTGACCTCTGCTACTCCACATTAAAGACAAACAAGAGGAAAACAGGAGCTGAAAGCATCAGGCATTAAATCACAGAGCTGGATTATGCAGCAGTGATATAGGATGCTTCCAAATATTGATTAATGCTGGGTCATAGATTAAAGCAAGACACAAAGAAGTAGGACAGTCATGAAATCTATCTAACTCATACCTGCAAAGGTCCACATCTGCTTTCTGTCATTCCATGGTGCCAGGAAAAGGAGAGAAGGAAAATAATCTCTTATTTTCTAGTTCCTTCCCTCTGGATAATTGATCATCTGAAAGCTTTCTCTCTTTAGCTACCTGTTTCCTAAGTGAATCACTTATCACCACTCCTTAGCTCACCCCCCAGCATTTTTTTAAAGGAAAGAAAGAAATAATAATAAGGGATTGGGCTCTGACCTCCATTTCATTGCAATATATTCCCACGTGCCAGGAAAGAAAACCATGTAATGAGGTCCATCTGCTATTAATAGAACATTTGGATACACCGAATCATATTGAGAATAGCATTTAAGAACTTTAAGGTTATGCTTTAATGATAAATCAGGAAAGAGGAGAAAGAACAAAAAAATAGAATAAGGCAAAAGAGAAAATAAAGTGGAAGACCATTGGTGGGGGAGAATAACCAGAGACACGCCCCCCTTGGTAACGACATACTAGGGCCCGGTGGAACTGGGCTGACTCCTAGGCTATCTATGGTCCCCTGCCTCAAGGACTGATCCAGACTGCCCACGGAGGAGGATATCCAGCTGATTGGGGATGGAGAAGAGGAACATTGGGGAACTGGACATAACAATTCATCGTTTGCCCACTAAATAATGTAACTCATTATGGACAATAAAAAAAAAAAGAAAGTGGAAGACCAATCAGGCAATGGCAAAAGTTTCTTACTTTTTATTAAATTTTACCTACTGAACACAGGCCACTTTCTTCCTGGATAACCCTCCTATTTCCACACAGCTGAAATATATTTTGTCTTCTATTAGAGTATATTAATTATATAAAGTAATTTCATCATACCACATTTCATACCTGGGTGTAAAATTTTCATCATATTCAGACCTTCTATTATCTTATCCTATAACCCCTCCAGCAGTTCCTGGGAGAGATTTTTTTAATTATTACTTGCACATGTTTGTGTGTTGTGGGAGGGGTGCACTAAGGCCTCTTGTCACTGAAAACGAATGCCAGAAGTTAATGCCTGAGATGTATGCCACTTTTTGTGGTCTACCATAATGTGGGTGCTAGGGAATTTAACCTGGGCTGGGGGGCTTTGCAAGTAAATGTCCTTAACCGCTGAGCCATCTCCCAAGCCGACTTTTGAATGAATGGAGTGGCTTAAGGACTTGACACTGATCAAGAAATGGAAATAAAAGTTATTTGCAAATTTGCCATATTTTGACAGAGGACCAAACAGGAAGTTCATTGGTAGAAGATTTTTTTAAATAGGGGCTAGAAAGATGGCTCAGCTTTTATAGGTGTTTGCTTTCAAAGCCTGTCAGCCCAGGTTCAATTCTCCAGTACTCACTTAAAGCTAGTTGCACAAAGTGGCACATGCATCTGGAATACTTTTGCAGTGGCAAGAGGCCCTGGTGTGTCCATTCTCCTCCCTTTTCCTTCCCTTCCTTGTTCTCTCCTCTCTTTTTCCTTCCAGAAAAATAAAATATATTTAAAATAAAGAGGAATGAGATACTGCTCTACACTCAGTGAAGCAAGAGAGGATGCTGCAATTTATATGCTGCTCACAGGATAGGTTTAAGAGGGAAGGTAGTTTATACGAACCTGAAGATCAACTTTGCAAAGTGCCCAGGAAAAAGGGGTGTAAATTCTCAATAGAAGGTACAGAATGAAATGAACAGAATGTTTTGAGAAAAGTAATTCATTTTGTGAAGGGAGACTATAGGGAATGAAATTGAAGTGAACAAATTCAGTTGAGTCAGAATTAAAGGGCATGTGAAGGTCAAGGAAGATTTTGAGCCTCCTTCTAGGGGACCATGGAGTTAAAGTGTTTTGCTATCAACAAGAAACCCAGGTTAAGGAAAATTGACTTACCAACCAATGCTGGATGAATTAGAGGAAGTGAATTAGATAAAGGGAATCTAGTTAGGCAGTTATTGCTATAGCTGGTTGACTGGTGAAAACAAAATGAGAATTTTTGTTTCTGAGTGAGGGAGCAATTCAACAATTGCTCAACTGCACTTGTTAAATTCTTCCTGTAGGGCAAGCATCTGGAGGAGAAGCTTAGTAAAGTATAATTTAGTCGTTGTAATTTTAAAATCCCTAAGTTTCACTATGAAAAAGTATCCTTAATAAACAGCAAGTTCATCTTTGTCAGGAAGCACTTCGAACTAAGCAATCAAAGGCTGGGATCACCTAGAGATGAACAGTCCAGCATGCAAGCTCTCATAGTCACATCCTGCACTTATATCCTCTCACCAGGAGATGGCGGTTATAAACTTTTGCTTAGGCATCCTTTCTTGAGATACTGAAGGGACAAAGAAGACTGGGTGAGTGAAGGGGAGAAGAGTGAAGAGATTGCAGTTGAACACACTCCTAAGACAAGCACGATTCCGAGCTCTCTTTCCTGCAGTTAAATTTGCAGCTGTTGGAATGAAGTTTGTATTGATATCCAGGCAAATCTAACAGGACAGAATTGACATGGGTTCACTAAAGAGGCTAGCTGTACTTGAATAGTGCTGTGCACACATATCTTTTGACCTTGTGTACCAGGAAATGTAACTAAAAATCTCAAGTATTCCGCTCATTCACTGAAAATTCTACCAGAGTAAGAGCAAAACTAGAACAGAAAGTTCCCAATAAATTACGGTGGCATGCACTGAAAGCATAACAAAAAAGAGATTCTAGCCAAACTAACCTTTGGAGATGTAGGTAGAGACTGTCACCAAAGGGAGAAGCAGACATGGAAAACCCTAATTTATAGGCTGGCCATGGTATATTAGTGTGCTGAAATAATATGACTAAGGGAGGAAAAGTTGGAAGGCCATCTGCCTCTTTCTTTGAGAATATAAATCCATATTGTTCCTTTTGGTGTAGCCAGAATATCTTGAAGTAGCCATTAGCCATGACCTACTGATAGGAATTCAGGGTGTTTGAGGGAAATTTGATTGGTACCACCCATTTGATCCAGGAAAATCTCATTAAATGTGGGCCTACACCATTTATCATAAAACCAAGCCTTTTTTTATTTTTTTGCTATGTGATGTAACATATTCACATGCTTTGGAGATTGAGAGATTAGGTAAATAGGTAGATGGACAGACACAGAGACAGAGAGAATATCAAGTTCACATAATAAATTACCAATTCTAATAAATCTAGGATGATTCCTCTTAACTGCCTAGAAATGGGCATAATGTATAATTTAGTCAATAAGACAGGTACCCTGAATGCCACTAATAAAAATACATTATTTTAAAAAGATGAATCTGGTTGTTATACAGGAAGTGTAAGGGTAAATACAAATAAAATCAGCCATGCATAGTCATAGGCCTATTGTCACAGTACTTGAGAGACTGCAGCAGGAGTGTTGGGATCCTATGTCAGCCTGGGCTACGTACTGATGCTACATAGTCTGTTATGAAAAAAAATTAAGTATAGTCATGCATCCTTATAGTATACTAGATGGGATGATAATACAATGTTTTATAACTTTTCAATTGCTGGGCATTATTCTAAACATCTTACCTGGAAAAGCTCGTTTAGTCCTCCAAGTCACCTTATTTCATGAAGAAAATGAGGCACAGGTCACTCAGAAGTGGACAAATCAAGAACCTATCCAAATGGACTCTGGAGCTCAAATTTCTATATTCTAGCACTTCTATAGTTTTTTTGTGAACTCAAGAAAGATGTGCATTTAATATTTCTAAATGTGAAATAAGTACATATAGCCCAGGTGATTTCCCTGGTTGTGGAAATTTGATATTTTTTTCACTTGATCTTCAAATAAGAGTTGCTATAAATACATGTCAATTCTTTTTAAGAGTAATGGGATAGCTTTGAAATTTCCTTTATATGCAGTAGATCATGTCGTCATGACAATTTTGCCAGCTATTGCCTGACACATAGGATGGAGATAGATAGGAAAAACTTTAAAACAATTCTCCCTAGTACTCTTGTTTGTGACAATTTCACTTGAATAAGTTTCTACATGTACTCTAGAACAATCCTACAAGGGCAATTGATAAGTTTCTTGGCATTTCTTAATTTTTGCCACTCTATTTAGAGATGTTAAGTTTGAGGATAAAATAAATGCACACACAATATCTGTGTCAGTTAATTTCTATTATAAACTTGATTGGATAAAGAATCAAGTAAGAGACCTGTCTCTTGGGCAGGCCAGGGAGGGCTTTTCTAGAAAGGATTAACTGAGGGGGGAAGACTCTTCCTAGGAGTAGGCAGCCTATTCCAGCAGCAGCCTATATAAAAAAGGTTCCAGGAAAAATCTGCGCTGTTTGCCTGGCTGCCTATTTACTGGTGAGTTCATCTACCCTGTAGCTGCAGTTCATGGGCACTGAAACCCAACTTCTTCACGTTAACTATTTCTAAAGCTAACATGCTGCATATTGCAAAATAAATGACATAAGACTTTTAAAGTTCTCACCACAAAGAAATTATAAATAATTGAAATGATAAAATTAATGAGAATGAAAAAAGACAAAAGCCTCAAATACCTAAAACAATCTTGGTGACAATGTCTGGGCCACAAATGTTCTGACAGTTGCCTGCCAGGAAGACTTAACGAATGGCCAGAAGGGTCTTTTTCCTTTAGCATTATTTTGTAAGGTCTCCTAAAAAGTGGTAGCTAATCTGTATTTAAAAAAATTAAAACAAAAATGAAAAGAAAAGAAAGAAAAAGAAAAAAAGGAGAAAAAGGAGAGCTTGTGAAAATGTGGCTCTCATTTATGCAAATAATTGTTTCCAGATGAATTACATATTGAAATGAATCTAATGAAAAGAGAATAGTAATGATGCAGGCTACTAGGTGTGGCCAATGCAAAATTTCTAGGGAATAAATTGAAATTCTATAAACGGTCATAAAAA
>PVHP010013792.1:0-41484 GCA_004024765.1 Zapus hudsonius | reverse complement strand
CCTTGATAAAAGACAACTTCGTTGGCATTTCTAAAATGCAGGGCTATAATTCAGTATTTAGAAGGGAAATAGTAATAACCTGACTTAGATTTATTATTAAAGATTCAAAATACTTTTGTTTTTCCAGTTCTGGCATGTTTTACATTTTCCAGTTTCAAGTTATATATTATAATTTATTAAGTTGCAAATTAATAAAACATTCATGAGATATTTTTCATAAAAAAATCTTGATCTGGTTTACTTTTTCAAACACACAATTATTTTTCAGGCTGCTTACACTTTTTGAAATCCAGAAATACCACTTTTGAACAATATTTTTCTTTCATAAGTTATTAATAATAGTTCATTTATTATAATGCCCAAAGAAAAAGAAAAATATTAAATTAACTGTTCATTATGGTTTCAATAGCATTTGAAAAATGAAACCCTTGCTTCTGCTCTTGCCTTCCGAAGTTCCTTTACAGTCATTGAAAGAATGAACTTTTCAGTGACTTTTTCTGTCTGCCCATCCATGACCAGGTTCAACTGGAAAAAATAAACATGAACACAGGCTGTTATGATAGCAACATTTACTCAAACAACTAATTTAGCATAATCTTAAAGGTGGTTTTTATTTATTTTGCCAGTAGCTCCATGAATATGAATCTTACTTAAATAAAATAAAGGTCACTTTGATGCTTAAAATGGTTAACAAAATGAATTTTTCACTGACTCTGTTATTTAAGATTGTGAAATGTAGCTTGGAGAAAGAAAGTTGGAATTTCAGGAATTAGAAACTAATAAGGACTTTTAAAAACATTTTTGCTCTCTCTCTCTCTCTCTCTCTCTCGTGTGTGTGTGTGTGTGTGTGTGTGTGTGTGTATGCACACATGCATCCTGTGGGTATGTTGTGGAGGCTGGAGGAGGATCTTCTGCCTTATTTCCTCGAGACATGGTCTCTCACTGAACCTGGAGCCAGCCATTCTCTGGCCAGACTGGCTTCCCATTGAGCCTAAGGGATCTTCCTGTTCTGCCCCCCCTCGGTACTGGGGCTACTGCACCCTACTTTCATGTGAGTGTCACAGATCCAAACTCAACTTTTCTTTTTCACACAACAAACACTCTTATCTAATGAGCCACCTCCCAATCTTCAAAACATTTTTCAGAAGAACTTGCAACTTTTTAAATTAGGTTGAAATATTCTGTTGAACTCTTTCATTGAATGGAGGGAATATATTGGCTGCTGCCAATAAGAAGTGAAAGACTGTTGAAAATGCCACGTCATACACTCTAGAATATGCTAAAGCAATTTGTAACATTTCATATCAAATATCACATATTTAAACAGCTCAATGGTTCCTTCTAACATGTTGCATTTGTAAAGTCAGAGAAAAGTCTTCTACCATTACTGTTAATCCGTGTTTTACAAAACGGTGAGAGCAGCCATTCAATTTCATTTCATAAATAATCTCTATGGAGATAAAATACCATTTTCAGCATAGGAAGAAGCTAAACCTGCCCGGTAAGATTCACCTAATAATAGGTCATCATTAATAGAAACAAACACAACAAGAGGCCGGTAAAGAACCCTGTGAATTGGAGTATTTCACAACTTTCAAGCAATAGGTTTGACACAGCTTATGTCCTTATTGAGGATCACAATAAATGAACCATGACTTAAGGGTGATTTTACTAATCTTGCTATTAAATGGAGACTCTCTCACAAGCAAACACCTAGCTAAACAATTGTGTAAATATGAATCTTTCACTCACAACCTGCCGATGATCCCATATTTGGGATAAAATTGAGGACGTGCTTTCAGAAATATGTCCTCTTCAACCTGTCTATGTAATTTGCTTGGAGACTAGGCCACAGCCTGTGACAACTTCATCCACTGAGATGTGACAGAGCTCAGTATATCAGACATTGGATTTGGTAGACAGGAAAGGTCTAGAACTCTTTAGTTGATGCTCATGACCATGTCAGTAAAAAGTCAGTAAATGTTTATTTAAAATATTTTTTATTTATTTGTAAGAGGAGAGAGAGAGAGAGAGAGAGAGAGAGAGAGAGAGAGAGAGAGAGAGAGAGAGAGAGAACTGCTGCAAACTCCAGATGCATGAGCCACTGTGTATCTGGATTTACATGGGAACTGGTGAATTGAACCCAGGTCATTAGGCTTTAGAGGCAGGTGTCTTTATCTCTCTAGCCATCAAAAATATTTTTATAAAAGTCTAGATAGCATTTGGGAAGGGGAGCAGTTATCATTTCAGCTTCTGTAGCATGAACCAGATGATATACATAAATGAATGACCCATGTTTCAATAAGTTAAAAAAGAAATAAAGTTGAAATTGAATTTTGCTAGAAGTCAGGAGGTTTGCCAATCCTCGACCTAGATTGAATACAATTGAGTTTTTTTGTTTTGTTTTGCTTTAAATCACTATATTTAGGATCACACTCTCCAACCAATATTTGTTTCTCTGATAATATGTCACAAGAAGTCTAACACTACAAAACTTAAATTCCAACCAAGCCCATGTGTAAACTGTGGCACAATATACTGGTCTCAAGTCCCCTTGATCATTATTATCATTATCATTATCAGGAAAGTTTTTATCAGTGGAGGAGGAGTAACTAGAGAATATTCACCAAGTTCTGGGAATAGAAGACAAAGCCTTGCATGTGTGACAGGTCTCCAATTGAGCTGACCCATAGACCTTAGTTTAAGATGGATTTTGCTATGTAGCCCAAGCTTGTCTTGAACCCATAATCTCCCTCCCTCCACCTCACAAATGGTGGGATTCGAGGAATGCACCACCGTGCCATGCAAGTTTATCTATTCTTTACAAAATTGATTTGCAAGTGCAAAAACTTGCAGAGAAGATCATTTTAAAAGGAACTACAATAAACAAAACAGAAGCATGGAGTTCTTTGATACCACATGAGATAAGTCCAAATCTAATGAGGTTTCCCAGGGCCTTGATACTTAGAAGTGCTTCCAATAAAGCCTATAAAAGGTGAGGATTCTTTACCATTGAAAACACCACAGTTAAAAGAAAAAACATCTCTCTATATATCCCACTTCCAAAGAAGCGCTATGCTAATCAATATAAGTGAAAAAGTGCTAATATTACTATTATCATAGTGTCAGATGAGGCATGTTCAGTAAGACATAAGGATACACATATGGGTCTTTTCTAGAAATAGAAAAGGCATTCCAAAATAGATATGTTTTAATGTAATCACTTAGAGAAAATTATTGGGTAAAAACTCAAGAGAAGAGAATTAAGTTTCACCCAGAAATATTAATCATATGCAGTGCTAATGGCACCTGTCCCTCCAAATGAAGGACATGAACAATATTAGTAGGATTCTCCTTTCTTGTCACTTTTGATTAGATCATCCTGTTTCTTCATTGAGACAAAATAACTAGATGCCATCAATTTTCTGTCCTTATTCCAAATACATAAATAGTTATCTTGTCAATTGAGTTCAGATTTCTGAGACTGATTTTCATAAACAAAAACTTTAAAAATTAAAAATCAGCAGCATGCATAAAATGTATGTATAACCATAAAACCCCTACTCAATGGGGTAAAGAAAACACAATGATTTTGTTCAAACTCTGCATTTCCCCTTTTCAATGTGAGGAAGCATCCCACATACCCATTGAATGATTGAAAATGTAACGAGCTAAACAGGAATGTTCCATTCACCATTATTCCAGGCTTTGCTTTCAATATTTTAAATCCATGTAGCCAACACTAGCCATTCATAATTAAGCTTAAATTGGGCTCATTCAATATTACTCAAAACCAGAAAAGAATAATCAAAAGACTAGTCAAAAGCAATAGCAGAAAAGGAAAATACAAGAAACAGTGGTTTTGTCAAAGAAAACTCTAGAATGCTTCAAGAAAACACGGTGGTTAGATAAACAGAAGGTGTCTAAGATTTAAGAAAATTTTCCACAAAACTGTACCTGTAGCAACAGATTCCAGTGAACTGATTTCCAGTAGCCGTGACCTTTCAGAGTGAATTTTATTTAAAACTGTTACTACTAAGGTTTCAGACACTGTTCCCTCTCTGAAGGCCTAAGAGGTCATAGTGTAGTAATACATAATTCAAGAAAAATAAAAGATGTGCTCCTTGATTACCGTATTTGAAAGGGCTGGCAATTTTGAGGCATGTGACAAACATCTCAGGCTAAGAAGCTCTCCTAGGACATCCTGAAGAGGAAAGCAGGCTGAGGACCTGCTGGGGAAATCCAGCCACGACAGCAGTGGTATGAATTCATCCTTTTATCATCTGTTTTCTTGAAGCATTTTCTTGACAAAACCACTTTGACATTGTCTTATGGGCAGCATCTAACATCTAATTGGCTGTCTTTTGACCACCTTCCAAAACATTCTGAAGTATGTTTATAAGAAAATCATAGAAGTTGTGTAAAAAAATGAACATGATAGATAAGATATATTTTATACAAGTAACACTAAATTTGGCATCCAGGAGTTTATTGTCTTCAGGAAAAGTATGATAATTCAACCAAGCTGGTGAGTTCTGGCCACCTAATTCATACTGATATTCTAGAAAAATACTGCTAGTCAGAGATGAAAAAAAACCTGTTAGTATAACCAACCATGGCTCTCAATTTTAGTTTTTCCTTTTTCAGAAGAATAATTACAATGATTCAAGAATGAAGTATGGCGTAGACTCGCCCTCAATAAAACACACTGAATCTATCTACCAGAAATCAAAGGTTCATACTAGTATGATCTATATTTATAAGTCATTTAATTTTTTAAAATTTATAAGTCATTTGATTGATGATTTACATGCCCATAAATAAATATAGCTGATACAGTTTATCATAATGAACAAGGTAACCAGCCTTCATATATATTGACAAGCTTCTGAATGGTTTGGTGATATCCAACAGGCTGGGACAAATTACTTATTTATGTATACAAAACATGGTTATAAAGACCAGCTGCAGGTTTTTTTTTTTTTTTTGGAAAGTGCATTTTAATAAGGTCCTATTCAGTCCCAGAACAAATGGGGGAAGAAGGAGTTTGCACTACAGAGTTTAGCACAAGTGCTTTCTCTTTTCCAAACCACAAAATCAATCATTTGTCCAGACTGTGGGAGTCAGAGTTAGTTACTGAAAAGAGCTCCGTATATAAACAAGTCAATAACTCATTGTGTGTTATTGTTGGGCTGAAAAAGTCGGCTTTCAAAAAGCTGCGCCCGCTTTTCTCAGAATGAATGTCACTGTATTCAGAGCTGGGAGAGGCCTTTGTTTCTTTCTAGTCATCACGGGCTTCCAGTTATGTATGGGAACAGGACGAGGCTGCTGGGAGAACAGGGAAGACCCATTTCCTATTGTGGATGACCGAGTAAAACTGAATTTTGTCAGCCTAAATAATTTGTATCTGATAAGCCAACATGTAATTGATAGAGTGGCCGCATTAAAAAGTTAAATGACAAATGAGTCTCACAGTCTCTAATTGGACAAACACTCCAGGTTCCTATTTGTCAACAAAGATTAATCCAAACTTCAGGCAATGATCTGAAAAGCTCAAATGTACAAAACCAAACTGATGAACAGGTCAACATGTCAAAATAAATGCTATGTGTTCTTGCCATAAATAGAAAGGTTGATTTTGGGACCATAAAATGGTATCTTCAAAAGCTGTGTATGTGTACGTATGCCTTCAAATGCTTTTTAAAAATTTGTATTTATTTGTTTGCGTGTGTGTGTGTGTGTGTGTGTGTGTGTGTGTGTGTGTGTGTGTGGATGGACACACCACTGTAAATAAATACATGTACCATGTTGGTGCATCCAGCTTTAGGTGGGTGCTGGGGTATCAAACCCACACAATCAGGCTTTTTAAGTGTCTTTAACCACAGAGCCATCTCCCTAGACCTTCATGTTGCCTTGCCATTTGTCCCAAAGAGAAAATGAATTCACAAGGAACTATATTTTGGGTAGAGACCTACAACTTCTTTAAGGAACTATTTTGACACTTGTGATAAGGAACTCCCAACTCTCTTTGACTTAAAATGAATTTAATCATCCTTTATAATCGAATGTACCCAAGTTCATAAGATGTAAGTATTATCATGACTATAAATATTTCTTTTTGATATCTGATAACTAATCACGGTTTGTTCAGAAGCAGAGTGGGACCTGTGCAGAGACAAGGACAGGTGTCCAGGGTATGGAGTTTGGGTAGAGGACATATTCAAGGATTTGTTTAAAAGACTGCCTGGCCGGGCGTGGTGGCACATGCCTTTAGTCCCAGCACTCAGGAGGCAGAGGTAGGAGGATTGCTGTGAGTTTGAGTCCACTCTGAAACTACCTAGTGAATTCCAGGTCAGCCTGGGCTAGAGTGAGACCCTACCTCGAAAAATGAAACAAAACATAAAAAAGCTGCCTTGAATTGTCTCCAAAGTTTTGCTGCCCAATCTTAGCTGATAACTAGATAAAGTTCTAGCTGTAAACAGTGATGGGACATTGAGTCGACTCTTTTTCCATCACTTTGTAGTTTAAAAAAATCACAGTAATAGATAAGATCACTTATCTCCACATGCAACAAAATGTGCTGGATTATGTTTCCAGATAAACAAGTTAATGGCAAAACACAACATGGTTAATGGGGCATTTTAAAAATAAATGAGAAACAATATTTGTCAGGAGGTAGATTATAATGGTTCAATGGAAAGATAAATAATACAACCTTCAAGTATGAAAGTCAAAAATATTTAGGGTTAGAGTGAACAGAAATTGAGAGGCATGAGAGGTTAAACGGACAAGTGATAGCAAGGGGCAGTAATGTGAATTAGTGATGGTATTTCATAATAATTACACAATGAGATCTGATGGAGTTGGTGGAGAAGCATGGCTTTGGAAGGGAGAACAGGGAAACAGCTGAGCCTTGGGGGATAAGCAGAGAAAAGGGCATGGCTGGTCCAAGAAGCTATGGGCCTGGTCTGATTAGATACTTCCCAGAGAAGAACAAGGGCTAGACACTTAGTGTAAACCATACTTAAACTGTTTTTGAAATCACATCTAAGGGCAAGGGTTCCATGTCAAGTACCCAGTCCTTTAATGACAAGGACTCAGATCTTAGCTCTGTAATGACTCAGTGCCATTCTCTCAAGCGATCCATTCTTAACTCAATTCCAGTCTTAGCGGTCACACGAAGTCATGACCTAATCCCACTTCATAAGTCCTTTAGGAAGAAATTCTAAAATGCCACTTCTAGTCTTCTGGAGGAGGGCGAAAAATTCCAATTCAGAACTGGCTGTTCTATGAATTCATTCTGAGACCATGAGGAATAGTGATGGCCAGCAGAGCCCAGGCTTCCTCAGCCAGGAATCCCTCTCTCAACTTGACTACTTTTTTGTTTGTTTGTTTGTTTGAATATTTTTATTTGAGAGAGACAGAGAGAAAAAGCAGTGAGCGAGAGAGAGAGAGAGAGAGAGAGAGAGAGAGAGAGAGAGAGAGAGGGTGAGAGGGTGAATATGGATGCACCAGAGCCTCCTGCCAATGCAGATAAACTCTAGATGCATGTGCCACTTTATTCATCTGGCTTTACATGGGTACTGGGGAATCAAACCCAGGACATCGGGCTTTGCAAGCAAGAGCCTAACTGCTGACCCATCTCTCCATCCTTTTACTACTGTTTTTGAGAAAATATTTTCTAGTTACATAGCTTCTTGAGGGTGGCTTGCCTTAAGAAAGAAATGATAAAAACAAGCCCCCTAATGTTTTATAAATATCTAATACAGTAATTTTAAACAGTAAAACCCTATAGTTTGTCTAAAAAGATGCAAAAGGAAATTCTCTATGATATTTTACTTCAGGCTTTTTTGACAGAGAAATCTAAATTGCTTTTTAAACTGTTTTTATTAGCATATATTAGTTAAGCTTAATAATGGGTTTCAGTTGTGACATTTTAATATGTACAGTAATGTGTTTTAATCATATTCACTCCCCATCAATACACTCTTGATTCTCACTCCTACCAACCTCCTTTATCTTCCTAACTCACCCTCCACTCAGGTCTTTAAAAGTTTCCTTTAAAACCTCCATTTTTTTAAAAAGTATTTTTTAAGTAATCATAAATTCCGGCCCTTCCCAATCTGTGGAGAAAGTAGCACTGGCTTGGCTTTGAATCAACAGCAGATTTTAACTTTCTGCCTAGATATTCTGACATGACCAGCAACGCCACGTGCCCTGAGTTCTCCTTGTAAGTTACGAATACTGAATCTTGACTGTTGATAAGACATTGCTGAAGTCAAGGATGGGAAAGATAGAATGCAGAAATAAAATTGTTTGAAAGCCATGCAGAAGAGGAGACAGAAAGACTATAAAAGCCATGGTGGGGGAGAGTATCTAGAGACATTGCCCCTCTTAACAACACACACACACAAAAAAAAAAATCCTGGCTACTGCTTATATAATTCATAATCCCCTATCCCATAGACTGGTCCAGAAACCCCACTGATTTCTTGGGTACCATCACAAGATTTGCTCATACAATGTATCTAATTATTGACATTTTTAAGCCATTTCTTTCAATTCTAGAGTAAATGGGGGGGGGAATCTTGGAGGGGGCACAGGAAATTCAAATAGAAAAGTCAGTTGTGTGTGGCTGAGGGAGGGAGACAAGTGTCAGGAGGTGGAAACAAGTCCCTTTCTTTGCTCAGCTGGGACATAGGCAGGAAGTCATCCTGTAACAGAATGCAGTCATATTAGCGAAGCACCATGGCCTGTGCAGGCAAAGGCGGTCCTGAGGTTGGCTCACCTTAACCACTTCAGCGTCTGTGTCTTAGGTATGAAAGTAGATAAGTATAGATAGGAAGTCTGCCTGTTACAGGCTTACTGAGGAAAAGTGAGGGCCGTGCCATATGTCACTCAAACTGAGGTCAAATGGCTCTTGGGCAGACCTTGGAAACTCCTGTCTCTATTATCAGAGGAGGTCAAGTGCAGGTTGGATCATCTAAGATGCGCCACAAACAATGCCTAGACCACAGGAATGGTCCACAAGTTCCTGCTTGGCAGGCCCGCAGAACCAGTATCCATATGAACACAGGAACCTTGCATTGACCAGTAGCTGTTATTCTACTGCATACATTCCTATGGACCAGCCTGAGCCCAAGAATCTCTTCCCCCAGGGTCTTGGAAAGATAAAAGGCACACAACTCTTTTTTTTTTTTTGGGGGGGGGGGTTTGAGGTAGGGTCTCGCTCTAGCCCAGGCTGACCTGGAATTCACTATGTATTCTCAGGGTGGCCTCGAACTCATGGTGATCCTCCTACCTCTGCCTCCCGAGTGCTGGGATTAAAGGCGTGCGCCACCACGCCCGGCACTCACTCAACTCCTTATTCCATATATACCCTAAGTAAAGTGCCCGTCGC
Organism: Zapus hudsonius; assembly: GCA_004024765.1. Classification (NCBI taxonomy): domain Eukaryota; kingdom Metazoa; phylum Chordata; class Mammalia; order Rodentia; family Dipodidae; genus Zapus; species Zapus hudsonius. The sequence goes on along the minus strand of PVHP010013792.1, from coordinate 32,084 downwards.
AGTCAGCCACAGGCTGCTGGGATGAATCTTCAAACCAGGCACAGTTTATAGGAGGGAAGGATTTATTGAAGCTATAGACCCAGGGAAAGTTCCAAAATGGTGAAAGAGGCTAGTTCCCTTTCACAGGTCCAAGGAGAGAGAGAAATCCATCACCAACACCACACACACATTAGCAAACAGGCAGGAAGGCTGGGAAGAGAAATCTCCTTCCCCTTTCTATATCCTTAGGGTGATGGATTGCAACCCTATTCCAGACTTAATGGCTTCCTGAGTCTCTGGAATTTCCTTCCAGCACTGCCCACACAGGAAAGGATGTTTACTTCCAGTTTCTTCTAGATTCCTTACATCCAACCCCCTACTGAGAGGCTGCCTTCCTGTAAACATCCTCAGAGACCCACCCAAGATGACTGAAAAGGTCAAGTTGACAACAAAACTTAACCATCACAGTGCCCCTCCTTCTTACCTTTCTTCCAATCGCTTATCTAGTAGACTTACTGGAGAGTCATTTACACTTGAACCACACACTACACTGGGTCCTGGTTAGACAGGTGTCAATTAGACTCCATTTGTACTTTTAGAAGGCTAGGAAACTTGAAGGTCAACACTCAGAAATTCCCTGTTTAGTTCATGCTTGTCCTTGAGATAAATGTCTGTACCATATAAATATTTGATATTCTCAATCAATCCAACCAAAGTAGTGGTGATGAATGTCAGCAATAAATTTAGTGAGGAGCAAAAATCCTTATGTATGTCCACTTTTCATTTAATCATTTGTTTCCTGAACTATTTGCTAATCATTATGCAATAGGGATTCTTCTGCTAAACAGTTTTGTTAAATGCTAAGTTAAACCAACATTGGTAGGTTATATACAGCAAAGATCCAAAGAGTTTGTAATGCATTAAAAGTTACTGCTAAAGGCAGAACAGCACTTCAGGGATGTTCAACCTGACATACTTCTGGAAATGTGAAGAAATCAACAATACTTAAACTCAATTGAGGAAGGACCGCTGAAGAATTACTCAGGGGTGATGACAAAACTAACTTAGTCACCAGCACAGTTCGGTCCATTTGTCAACGTGGTTCAACTCCACCCACTGTGATTTTTCCTAATTAATCTACAATTCTCAGCGTAGTTTGGTCAAATCTTCAAAATAATCTGTAGCACATCTAAAATATAACAACCAAGAAAATTTTGAAAAAAGAAGGATCAGCAAGACAAATATTAAAACATATACTAGGGGCTGGAGAGATTGCTCAGCTGTTAAAGTGCTTGCCTACAAAGCCTAAGGACCCAAGTTAAATGCCCCAGTGCCCACATAAAGCCAGATGCACAAAGTGGTCCAGGAGTCTAGAGTTTGTTTGCAAAGGCTAGAGACCCTGGTTCTCTCTCTCTCTCTCTCTCATCTATCATCCATTCATCTATATCTGCCTTTCTCTAAATAAATAATTTTAAATAATATACTAATATAAAATCAAACCCATGTATGGTTGACCTGGCAGAAGACAGGACTAAGAATGAGAGCAAAAGTAGACAGAGTGCTGGGTGTGCTGGAGCACACTTCAATTCCAGCACTGAAGGGGATGGGCCAGGATTTGAGGCTGAGGCCACGCTGGACCACCCTGGGCTACACAATGAAACCCTCTCTCAACATAACAGCAACCCCTCCAACAAAGCCAATATGTGTACGTTTTATCATATGCTAAATGAGTCAATTCCTTAGCCACAATTCCAAATCCACAGTTATGAAAACGAATATTTTTCACTATGCAAGAGACAGCAAAACCTAGCAAGTATTAATTTATGACCTTATTTATCCCATTTGGTGTCAGTTTTTCACTATATGCGTGATAAAATGTTTTATTACAGGGAATTGTTTCAGACACTAGTTGGATAGTTACAAAACTTGCACATGTGCACACGTGCTCACACAACACATCGCACCATATATACATATGTATGTAATGTACCACATATTTTCTAAAATTGAAAAATATCTGACTTCCATAATATTTCTGGACTAATGGAAGTTATAAAAGATTGATCTCCAATTTTCAAATAAACTGGGAGGTTGAATTATGAAATAGGTAATATTGGAATGTGCAGTTGACTAACACTTTAGAAAAATATGTTAGATATGTTTCAATTTCATATATGTTGGTAACTTAAATAGTTCAACATTGTAAGAAAGGTTCTAGAACACAGGTTAACTGGATTCATAAACGGAAAGGCCTTTATAAACCAAATATGGCAGTTGTGAGTAAATGAAAGTTTAGAACTGTAATTTTAAAAGGAGCTTTAATACAACTGAAAAGCAGCAATACACTGAAAATGTAATGGCAATGTGACAATAAATTACATGCTAATATGGGAAGGGTACTGTTGCAGTCAGCTTTCTAGTTGCTGCGCAGAAAGAACCCAAACAAAAGCGGCTTGTGGAGGAATGGGTTTATTTGGCTTATGGACTCATGGGGAGACTCCATCCTGGCAGGGAAAACGATGGCATGAGCAGAGGGGTGGACATCACCTCCGCACAGCACTGCAAACAGTGGCAGGAAGGTGTGCCAAACTCTGGCAAGGGGAAGTTGGCTTATAACCCCATAAACCCGCCCCAACAACACAGCTCTAATGAGGTTCTAATTCCCAAATGGCCATCAGCTGAGGATTGATCATTGAGAACACATTCATTTGTTTGTGGGGGACACCTGGATCAAACCATGACAGGTACCTTAAGGTAGATTTCTAAAGAGTTAATAAAAAAAAGTCACAAGAAATGAAAGCAAATGAAGTAAATAGACAAAAGTAAAAGAAAGATGAAAATTGTGAAAAATATATAAATAAAGTTCATTACTACTAGTGAAACAGTTCAAATTGAAGCAATGACATAACGTTTTCTGTCTTTCCAAACTGTCAAACATCATATAGATTAATGTGTTTGAGGACTGATGTCCACATCAGAAGTGTCGGAACTGTTCAGAGGGAAATCTGGCAACACATATCAAGCTTACAGATTTGCATCTTGAAATGAACTTCTAGGAATTTTTAAATAGGAAATAACTACAGATATGCCATAAACCCTCCAAACTGACTCAGTGGATGACAAAGCATTGTTCTTACAGTAAAAAGACTGTATTATATATAATTTGTCCAAAATAAAACTAATAAACTAGATTAGCATCAATGTAAGATAATGTTATATATTATTTAATATAGCAAATGAAAAAATGGTTTCAAATGGTAAATAAGCCGGGTGACTTCCTATCATCTTGTTGCTGTTTATTAAATTTTCTACAGTGAACATATATATGTATACATTTGTACACTGTATACACATGCATTCATCTTATACTGCTTGTTTCTTGTTAGCAACAAATACATCTAACTTACTGCTTAGTCTTACTATCTGTTCTCTGTCCACAATTGCCTCATCATAATGTCCTCCCTGTCATATCATCATTCTCTAAAAGATAAAGTATAAAAGCCTGGAGGTATGCCTCAGTGATAGAATGCATGCAAAGCTCACCCGAAGTCCTGGGTCTGATCCATAGCACTGCAAAATAATAAGACTAATCATAATAATTTTTGAAAAGATAAACTCTAATGCAAAGAAAAACCTGTAATGTATTAAAATAAACTAAAAGGTTTTTAAAATCTATTATCACCCTTGGATTTAATATTGTTGACAGCCTACTCTCTTTCTTTGGGAATAAGAAAGGGTGGTGTGTCAATCAATGCAGTATAATGGAAGGTTTTTTGAATTCTGATTTTAAAACAATATTAAATTGTACTGACTGCTTCTTTTTTGATACTTTATTCTCAAGGAGGAGGAAGGGAGGGAGAGAGACAGAATGGGTGTGCTAAGGACTCTAGCCACCAGAAACAATCCAGATGCGTGTGCCACTTTGTGCATCTGGTTTTACATGGGCACTGGGGAATCGATCCAGGTTGTTAGCTTTGCAGGCAAGCACCTTAACCGCTGAGCCATCTCTCCAGCCCGTGTTGACTGCTTGTTACAGTGAGGAAAGATGAGAACAAAGATGGCATGGGCTCAAGGGGGATTATTGCTGTCACCTGGTTTGGACACAAGCATATGCGTGTCATTCATGAAGTTCTGTGAATGATGCAATAATTGGTTCAGTAACTTGTTCCCGGACTCAAGGCAAAGAAAATTGAAGAAGTGAGAATCGAATCCAGACATGTCTGAATCCAGCACCCATGACTTTTAATTATGTCTTGTGTAGATCAGAAAAATAGGATAGAGAGGGAAAATAGCTAGACAGCAAGACAAATTTGCAAATTTTTCCTTCATATTGAAGCATAAAATTATGCAAATCCAGAGTCAAAATTACAACTCTTTTAATATAAATTGATTGTTATGAGATCAATTGAAAAGTAATTACATTTATGATTGTCAGTATGGAATAATTTATTTAAGAGTGTTGTATAACAAAAGAAACTGGGCTAAATTCCACTGACTACCATCAGTTAATATTGAAACTTGTCAAATGACTTTTCAAACTTAATTTTTTCTCCAAACTTAATTTTGTCTCTAAGATTATAAAAATTCATACCAAACCCTATTTTTCATTCTGAGAATATCCATTAATGTATTATAATATAATTAACACAAAATAGTGAGTATTCAAAGTTATTATTAACAGTTTTATATTTAGTATTTAAGACCATTTTTTTTTTTTTTGGTTTTTCGAGGTAGGGTCTCGCTCTAGCTCAGGATGACCTGAAATTCACTATGTAGTCTCAGGCTGGCCTCAAACTCACAGCAATCGATCTACCTCTGCCTCCTGAGTGCTGGGATTAAAGATGTGTGCCACCACACCCAGTTTTTTTTTTGCACATATGTAGAAATATTAGTATACGCAAAATATATAAATTTTATAAATATACAAATTTTATATTAACAGAAATATCAGATTTCCATATTATTTGACTTGTTCTTTTTGCACAGCAATGCCTTCAAATGTCCCTTTAACTTTGAATATTTAAGCATATTATTATCATATTCTCATTAGCTTAAGGATCCAAAGTTTAGACAGGAAAAAAGGATTTTAGTGATCTACCATACATCATGGTATCTATCAATATATATTGCTGTAAATTTCAAAATTACTAAAAGTATATTAGAAATGTTCTCACCAGAAAACACTGACATGTATGTGAGGTAATAGATGATAATTGGATTTAACTATCCACTATGTATATGATACATGTAATTAATCACAGCTTAAAATTTATCCATAAATATATACAATCATTGTCTGCTAAAAATAAAAATAAAAGTTTTTAAGTTACTTTTGTCTTTTTTTTTCCTTCATCTGTCTTTAAATTTTTGTTTCATGCCTAACAGAACGCCCCTCCTTAATCATCACACATGCTAGATTTTGTGACACAGAAGCTTGGTGATAGAATCACGGGGTGCTTCCAGGCTCATGCTTCCTAAACTCTTTGCCTGCTGGGAACACATGGCCTGTGCTCCATTCCTTTGCAGGGAAGTTAGGAACAAGGCCACGGTCACTTGCAAATAATGCTGGAAGATGGAGTACAGTGATGTTCAAAAAATAGAATGATTCTAATGGGAGCCTTGAATGCTCCACCACACTGTTATTCTCCGTAGGGTGACCATGTGTGTGATTTACCATCAAAGCAAGGTGTGCTTGACCAGGAAAAAAATTAAACTCAGAAAGTGCTGGGGGGGGGACTCTATTTCTCTAATCAAGTTCTCAAACCTTTCTTCAGGTTACCTTTATAAGACACACATCTCCTCTGTGTCACCAAAACAGTGCATTCAACACTGCAGCACACCAGTGCTGTGTTTGTGGTGGTTTGAATGCAAACGACCCCATAGCCTCAGATATTTTTAATTAAGCTTCCTACTTAGTCTCCCGCAGGAGAGCCCTGCTGGAGGAGGTGTGTCACTGGGGCAGATCTTGAGTCCAGCCCTAGGTGTGTGTGTTGAGAGACAGCTTGTGTTTGCTGGTACTGGCTGGGTGTAGAGAGCTAACTTGTGCTCTGGCTGTTCATTCTCGCTTTCTCTGCTGTGGATGTAGGAGGAAGTGAGCCAACGTTTCTGCCATGATGCAGCTTCCCCTGGAATCTGTAAGTCTGAAATAAAACCTTTCCTCCCATAAGCTGCTTCTGGTCAGGTGTTTGTTCCAGCAATGAGAAAGCAACAGCAACATCAGCCCATGCATTTATTAAAATGTAGTATCTTTTCACTGGACCATGCCTTTATGCTTATTCTATTCTATTCTTCTTATAGCCATTCTTGAAGTCACTGAATTTTTTTCCCATCACATTTGGTCATGACTGAAATATAACCATCATGTCAACCAATGCCTCCATGCGATGGGATAATTGGCTTAGGCCTGACAATCAAAGATCAGCTTCATTGGGAACACAATACTCAGGAAAACCAACAGTGGAATCTTCTGGCTGCTTTTCACCAAGATGAGACTGAAAGTGAAAGAAAGAAGCTTCTGCCCCTTTCAAAGCTGAAACAGAGGCAAAAGTTTCAAGATTAAAAACACAGTACCGACAGATATCTGTAGCCATAAAAAAAATCACCTACAAGTCACCAACTTTCTGGTGGCCCAAGACCTGAGGACTCGGTAAGCAGCCTTGAAAGAACAGCCCAGAAGAAATAGGCTTGAGCACCTGGACCAGCCATGGATTAGAGAGAGGACAACTCTCTGGGTTTGTGCATGTCAGGGCCAACAAGCCCAGATCAAACAGGCTGTGAGGAAGCTCTGTGGCCAGCATATTATTATTGCCACAGGGAAAGACCTGAAAATCCTCTGATATTGGGTCAGAAGTTTAAATCCTGAGCAGGTAAAGCCTTGCATACCTACCTTCTAGTTTGAGGAAGTTCTAAGCTCTAATTTTAGACAAGTCTGACCATATGACCCTCCATTATCGACAGTAAGTTACTCTCAACTGCCTACATGACCTTCTGCCCTTTGATGTGTCTTGTCTTCTGTCTCCTTCCATGGCTCATTCTCCCATAGGCTATGTCAATATAACTCTCACATTATACGATTAGCAACCAAAACACATTGAAATTGTGAATCTCAGATCCATCCTTCAGTCCTTCAACCCACTCAGATCTTCCTGTCCCGCCTCTGGAATTCCCTGCTGTAATTATTGTGTCATAGCTCCAAATTCCGTTGAGAGATGGAGAGGATACCAGGATCACAAGTAGGTCGTTATACCCCCTGGGTTATAATAGTTTCATAGTGGCACAGAGACATTCACACAAACCCATGCACACCCTCACCATTGTTCAAATTACTACTTTTGATAAATGTTCTTTTCCCTTGACTAACACCCACACACAGAGAAAGAGAGGGGGGAGACTCTGCTATCTACTTCAGTAAGGCTGCTCTGACTAGGTCCTTGTCATGGGGTGCTTCTATGATGAAACTTTCCATGAATTGTGTCTCTTACACACAGATCCTTCCCATGACATTTGAGCTTTCCTTGTGTTTGACACATAAATGACACTTAACAAATATGATTGCACTGGAAACCTGGAAGACGACAGCTAGGATGCATAGACTTCTTAAAAGAAATTCTAGTATTGCTTTGACCTTAGTCCATCCCGAAAATTTCAGGTGTTGGAATCCTACAGCCATATGCAATGTTCCTTTAGGAAGTGCTTGGGTCATGATGATTCTGCTCTCGTGAATGAGTTAACTACTTATAGAAAGTTGATGAATGAGTTATCCAGGGAATGTCTTTGCTACAAAAGTTAGATTGGCCTGACAAGCTTTGCTACCTGTCTCGCCTTCTTATATGTTATGATTCTGTCAGAAGGACTTCACCCTACAGTCAGCACACACTAGCACAAATCTTGGACTTGCTGGTAATTAGACCAATAAACATCAAGTGAAGGGTCTCCACGGTCATGTGAACCCGGTCTTTGATTTTACATGGTTAGGAAAAGAGATAAAAGGGAACCCCGATGCTGAAAGTTACATTTGGATCCATCCTCTCTGGAGTCATATCCACTCATGCTGGCAAACCCTAACACATACACCTTACCATGCCTCAAATTCCTCATGTTCCTGGGTGCTGAGCCTGTGCACAGCTGCTGTCCAGTTGCTGTCCCACCCAGAAACACTCTATAAACTGTAACTCACATGTAAAGTCAGGAATATTTTTTCTCTACTTGTGATTTTCAGAACTTTATCTGGACTCTAAATAGGTACTCTCCTCAATTTTGAAATTCTGTTCTTAAAAACAACCAGTTTTTGTTGTAGAGAGTAGTTTGAGTCATAAGCTAAGGAGAATAAGTTTTGACCTCTCAGTTTTACCTAGAACCTTGATATTTTGATGATCCATCTTCTGATTATTATCATCCATCGTTAGGGGAGAGAATTTGCTGAGGAGTTACTTACTCTGTGTCAGGCATTGGGCAAAGTACTTACACTGTCTCACTTGCCTTTAAGAAAGTGTTAAACCAGGGACTGAGCAATCCATGGTATGGCTCACATCCCACCATGGACATCTACGCAGAAGGAAAAGACATCTTCTGGATTCTGTGGTGTTGTATCTTATTGTGGAATTTTACATAATTAACATCATTCAAAACTATTTATTGAATACTTATTATGTTTCAATCCTAGGAAACAGTATCTCACAAGCCAGACACTTCCCACACTAGACTTAAGGCTGGAAATAAGACAGACAGAACAAGAACCAGGAATATGATGAGCATGAAAGAGAGAAGAATTTCCCGGGAGAACTATCCTATGTTGGAAGAAGCCACAACAGGAAATGAATTCCTGAGTTAAATGAATCACTAATCTAAAGGTTAGATAGGAGTGACCAAGTAAGTGACCGACAAGGAAAACCAATCAGGACAGAGGAAGCATTAGCCACTTTATCACAAAATATCTCACACAGTGTACATTACATATATTGTATATAAATACATTATTCAAGGAGACATGATTGCCATATTTTAGATTAAAAACAATAAAATTAGACAGTTAAGACTCAGAACCTTGTTTACTGGAATCTGAGCAGGTCACCATGCTTACATTCATTCTAAAACTGTCTTGCTAGGTCTCTGGTAGACCTAATGGTTTTTATAGAGAAATATCTGAGTTTGATTCTTTTTTAAAAGAAAAACATTCATTTCAACTTTTAACAATGTTCTTAAAAGAGTACAGAATAGCCTTTCAAATTCTGACAATTCAACAAGAAACAAAATGAAATACTGAAAACTTGGATTATAAATTGTTGAAATGTCTGAAATGTCACTTTTTACTATTCAAATATGCACAGCAACTGAAACAAAATTAATAATGCTAAATTGTTCAAACTTCAGCTAAAACTCCTAAGGAGACATAAAAACTTAGCAAGTTGGATCTATAGTGAATGTTCTGTTTATATCTTTTTCTGCAGGGAGCGTATGAGGAGGGACAGAGTCTCACTGTGTAGTTCAACCTGGCCTGCAACTTGCTATGTACACACAGGCTCCCTTCAAACTCACTCTCCTGCCTCAGCCTCCTAAGAGCTCGGACTGCAGGCATGTACCGCTATGCCTGAGTCTGTTTACATTGTAGGAAGCTCTTCCAAACGCCAGCATCAGAATACTTCAATTTAAGAATACTCAGAAGCTTTCTTCAGGAGTTTACACAGCCCACCTCAATATTAATTTTGCAATTAGTACAGATTTATACCTATCACAACAGTACATAATTTGATGACTAGTAAGAAAATCAAATGAGATAACTAATTAGACTTGAATGAAATTTTATTATAAACTACAAAGCTTGTGTACATCTGTGTATTATTAAAGTGCTACTAAAGCAAAGTTGATATTCTGACCTGGTTCCATATAAAATATCACATAATAAAAAATAAATGCAAATATTTGAATTGAAAATGTACCAAACTGGCTGCTTCCTTCCAACCAATACGACTGGAAAATATTGTTCTTGTCTTTTAATTCATATCAGGAAAAAAGTACACACTAGTATCCACTCTGACACTTTTTAAGTATAGTTACATAGGGCAAGTGCTTTCGGAAACTATTTGAGTATGTACTCTCTGACCTCGACAGATCCACATTTATAGAGAAATCAGAGGACAGGCTATTCCTAATTGATACTCCAACTATATAGTATCAAAGAGACTCCATCTTCATTTTCCAATGCATCGTCTGTGCTTGGAATTCATTTCTACAGGGGTCATAGAGTCAAACATTATGACAGAGAAAAGAGCTATTATTCACAATGCTGGTAGTGAGTAGTATGAGCCAAGACTATAAGGCCAATCAAGTCTCATGCTTCAAGAAAGAAAGGAAGGAATTTTCTGTTCTCAATTAATAGAAAATATCAGGTAAAGGAACCCAGGGAGAAGGAACATTTATGTTGCCTCTAAAATAAAAAGTTTTAATAGCAGTCCCATCGAAGATCAGCCATGTAGGTGGTGAGGTCCTGTGAGAAAAGACTGTACCAGGCTTCATATCATTCAAAGTGATACACAGCTAACTCATTCTCCACCATGTGTACCAGAAACAACCTCAAACAACGATTGAATTGATGATCATAATAATGAAATTTTATTCTCACCAATTCATGAATATCTTTTTACATAAACACAAATGCTTTGGGAATTAATTTTGCCATCACCCTACTCTCCATAAAACTTGTAGTTTCGTAATATAAAAGGCTTTAAAAAGGTGATTTTAAGCACTTAACCATTCAAATATGACTTCCCTTTTTTACACCAGGTAAACATGAAAGTTTTATGAATAGTTTCTAAGCTTGATCATGTACTTTTAAATATATGTACTTAATCTTTCCCATTTACTTTTGAAATAATCCAATCAACACAAGACACATGACACATTTAATGTATGTATGTATAATATATATATATATATATATATATATATATATATATATAATTCAACCTTGATAGATTATCAAGTTATAGTACTTGATTTGTGACATCTAACGATCCTTTATTTTAGCACATTCATTAAAATCTGGGGGCTGCAGAGATGGCTCAGCAGTTAAGGTGTTTGCCTGCAAAGCCTAAAGTCCCGGCTTCAATTTCCAGTACCCATGTAAAGCGAGATGCACAAAGTGGCACATGCATCCCAGATGTGCCTATTTCTCTCTGCCTGTCTTTCTTCCCTCTATCTCCCTATGCCTGCAAATAAATCAATAAAAATATTTTTAAACTTTTATCCCTAATCCTCAAAGAATTACTGTTCTTTTTTTAAGATTACCTCTACTTTTCTAAAGGCTGATGTTACTGTTGCTACCCCTGACCTGAGTCCTGAACTCCCCCACATAAGATTGATCAGAGATGCTAATAACCAATTCCACCAGTGGGAGCTACCTGACTATCCAGGGTTAATTCCCATCTCGGGGTGAGAAAAGAACAGTTTCATGGAAGGGCATTTGTAGAACAAATACAGCTCTAAACCTTTTTTAATTCCCTATCCCAGAGTTCACCACTGCTCAGGACACTCCTTATCCTGGACCCTTCCTGATACACCTGCCTTAACAAAGCATCAGCAAAGCCGAAGTCGGCCAGGGCTTTGCTTTCTCACAAAGTTTGAATAGGAGGCAGGAGTGCAGGCATCATCCACCTCTGTTTCTAGAAGTTCATTCTGTTTTTACATAGTTAGGAAATGATGAAATTCTATTAAAAATTCATTCTAGCTGTGCAGGGTTGGTTTTTTTTTAATCCTTCCCTCTTTCTTAGCTATGAGCTTTTTTTTGTCCTGCTCAGCCTGACCCAGCCTGTGAAGCTGGAAGTTGGCAGCTGTGATTGCAGTACCGATTTCACACAGTGTAATTACTGCAGTGACACTAGGACTGAGAGGTACAAAGAAAAAAAAGAGAGAGGCCCTACAGGTTATTAGCACTAAACACTGGGAGAAATCAAACGGGAGTCAATGCGTAATTTCGAGGCCCATCAAGCCTCATCAGGAACAGCGGGGAGGAGAGTGCTTCACTTCATCATCTCACTCTCTGACTTCGCTGGAAAATTACAGTAATTAAAATAGAGCTAAGTACTTCTCAGGCAAGGGGTCCTTTCTTTACCCATCACCTTTTAGTTGGCTGCTGATTCTGTGTGACCTTTCCCTTGGCTCTGTCTAGCGCAGCCAACACACATCTTTGTTGAGCAGCTCTGGGAAACCTAATTACTGTCTGCTGGGCGATGCGGTCGGTATTGATCAGAAAAGGTGGGACAGTGAAATCAGAGGCCCAACACTGTGGCCCCGACAATCGAAAAGTAATTCCAGCCCCATAGAAGCGGCCCTTCCCTCCCGCTTATTAGGAGCAGCTGTGATGTGGCCAAATCGATAGGCACACTGGATTGCTTCTTTGACTAAAAAGCCATCTTTCTTGTCAGGAGTCATGGGCAACGGTGGCCTCTGACTTCAAAGACTTTGCCCTGATGCTCTGTGTGAGGGAGCAAATTCTGTGTTGGCAAACATCTTCGGTGCAAGTAGTGGTGTTGCTTGGCTAAACCACTACTTCTAGTTAGCATGATGGCGAGTCCTATGTGGCCAATGAGCCTCGGAGTGCTTACATTTTCCTGTTAACAAAAGAGGGGCTTCATATGCTGCTCCATCCAAAGAAAAATTTCTGCATATTCAGAAAGCATGACAATTTAGTAGCCCCAGATAAGTTATGCCATTTTAACCAAAATTCACATTTTCGGAGAAGCGATATTAATCTCATGTTTTAGTTGATATGGGAAGTCAAAGTTGTGATTGTTCTTTATTAAGTATAGAAACTGAGTCACTTTACAGAAAGCATTTTTAATTATTTAAGATAAAAAATGATGTCATTCTATTTGCATGAAGCAAAATGATGTAAATAAACATTCTTTGACTAGCACCACTTAGACAAGATATCTTAGCAATTATACCTGAAGAATAATTTGTGGCGATGTATCGGAAAAAGATCAACTGCTATTTGGTGGCATGTAGACTTTTTGTAGTGTGGTGAGCATAATAACTACTTAAAACTGCTGTCAAAACCAACGCTATGAAGTCAGTTCAGTCTAATTTCTATTTTCAGACACAATAACTTCAATAATTAACATTTCATTTAGGGAAAGAGATCACCTACAATTATTTTATTTGCTATTCAAAATTGCATCTTATTTTCAATCTCTCTAGGCCTAGTATGATTCTACTATATCTTACTTATTTAAATATCTTCTCAGCTAAGCCATTAGCTGCATGAGAACGTGTACCATTGACATCATGAGTGGTTTGTATATGGGATTTTTAAAAAGATAATTACAGGAATTAGATAAATCAAAACCATCAATGAATTTCCCAAGAACTCTTCCCAACACTGTTATTGGCATTTTCTATTCAAGAATATTCTATAAAACAATGGCACTGTAACACTAACCCTACACATTTATAGGTATAAGTTCCTACTTATGGGAGAAGTATATTTCAATCATCACCATAAAAACAACATAAAATAAAATATAAAATTGACACAGTTGCTTTTAGATTAAAAATGTGAGATGGGGATAATGCAGCTACATATACTTTCCCAATGAGTTGTTGCCCAACAAATAGCTTTTGTTTCCTGATTACAATTTGACAAAAATATTCTACCCTGGGCTGGAGAGATGGCTCAGCGGTTAAGGCACTTGCCTCCAGTGCCTAAGGCCCTAGGTTCAATTCCCCAGGTCCCACATAAGCCAGACCCACAAGGTGGTGTTCCCTGGTGCTCGCACTCTCTCCTCTCTCTCTCTCTCTCTCTCTCTCTCTCTCTCTCTCTCTCTCTCTCTCTCTCTCTCTCTCTCTCTCTGCTTGAAAATGAATAAATAAAATATTTTTAAAAACTTTAAAAAATATGCTGCCCACCTTGGGGTCCAGCACTTCTCACCATCTGATGTTTCTATGTCTTCACTTAGAACTAAAGATTCTCAAACTTCTTCAGTCCCCAGTGACGTTAATGATCAAGTGACGTTATCAATCAAAAATTGAAAGTATCCCATAAAGTCTTGTGAATCTGTTGCAACCCAGTGAGGCATAAGTTCACACTTTCAAACATATTTTTACTTGTGAATTTCAATATGTAAAATAAAAAGTCAATATCTCTTGTGAGTTTAAAGATACATTTGTGATGTAGTATTTGTAAATAGTAAATGGGGATTAGATGGCATGAGTGACCATTGATGTCTTATGTAACAAAGGTTTTGAATGTCTGATTTTGTTAATCCTAATTATTTATTTTCTCTATCTTTGATTCTACCATGATGCTAATTCAAAATCAAAGATGCAACATAGATTTTTGTACCCTTATCTAACTTTATGTATTTAGTAACCTAGCTTGTTTTAAAGAAGATACTATGATTCATAAAAAATAACTAGCACATAGAACATCACCAAATGATTCAAATAACCAAACATCTATGGTCATAAATAGCATTTTTGTAACATTCCATGGGGTTTTAGCTATCTAACTTAACATTCTTGCATTTCTATTTTAGATGGGCATCAGTAAATGTATGGTTAAAGAACAGTTTTTAAAGTTTATTTTTATTATTTGCAATCATAGAGAGACAGAAAGAGAGAGAGAAGGAAAGAAAGAGAGAGAATATGGGTGTGGTGCCAGGGCCTCCAGCCACTGGCAAAGAACTCCAGATGATTGCACTACCTTATGCATCTGGCCTTAAGGGGGTGCTGGAGAAAAACTCTGGTCATTAGGCTTTGCAGACAAGTGTTTTAACCTCTGAGTCATACCTCTAGCCCAAGAATTTTTTTAATCTGGTATATTTCCTATCTGTAAATTATATAGAGTAAATACCATATTCAAGTGCTAAAGTTATGTAGGAGTGGAATAGTTGAGGAAAGGCAAAGTTTCTCATCAAATCCTATAATATGAGATTTGAGGTTTCAACCCCAAAATTGAAGTATGTATTGACTTGAAACTAGGCAATTTTGACACTAAAGGTATGTGACAGTTTGAATGTGATAATGTAAATGTCTGGCTTCATAGATTCAGATGTCTTATTAAAATTGAGTTTGCAACTTCAGCCCCTAGCAGGCAGATTCTTGCTAAGGTTGGGGGAGAGAATATCACTGGAGTCACTGGAGGCAGACCTGAATTCTGGCCTAAAGGTGTGGAGAGCAGTTTGAGTTCTAGTGGCCCCTGCTTGCTGCTTGTTGGTTTTTGCTTGCGACAGTTGTTTTTCTCTGGTTGGAAGTAAGCGATTTCTTCTGCCATTGCTGGAACTTCCCCTGGATCTGTAAGCTTGAAATAAATCCCTTCCTCACCTAAGCTGCATATGGCTGGATATTCATCCCAGCAACTTGGAGCAGATTACAACAGAATTTGGTACCCGGAGTGGGGGTTTTACTGTGATGAATCTGACCACGTGGATTTTGATCTTCTAGAACTTGTGTGCTAGAGGAATATGGAAGGATTTGGCACTTGGGATTGAAGAAGCATCAGAGTTTGGTAAGCCATATTTTATGGGCTGTTCTGGTGAGAGTCTGAAAATGCTTAATGCAGTGAGAACTGTGTGATTATGAACGGTCAGAGGGGAAAGAGAGACAGCATAAAACTGTGTTATAACTGGGCTACTGCCATCAAGGCTGGCTGCATTCTGCTGCCCATGCCAGGAAAGTTTGATCAAGGTTAAATTTAAAAGTAATATACTGGTATGCTTGGCAGGAAGTAAAGAACTGAAAGATGTATCATTTAAAGTTGGAAAAATTCAAGCAAGTTTTAAGTTACAGGCACAGAGACTGGTTTTAGGTTTTCAAAGCTGCTATTGTTAAACAGATTGACATTATTAAAGAGACCTAACTACTTTATATTGAAACAATGGGAAATATACCTGTCCTAGTCAGACACATGCTGCTGGGATGAATCTCCAAACCAGGCACAGTTTATGGGACAGACCCAGGGGAAGTCTCTTAAAAGTGAAAGAGGCTGGTCCGCTTTCACAGGTCCAAGCAGAAAGAAAAACCCATCACCAACACCACACACACAACAGCAAACAGGCAGGCGGGCCAAAGAGAATTCCTTCCCCTTTTATATAGCCTTAGGGTGGGGTGATACAACCCTTCCCCGAATTTAATGGCTTCCAGAGTCTCTGAAATTTCCTTCCTGCATAGCCCACACAGGGAAGGATGTTTACTTCTAGCTTCTTTGAGCTTCTTAACATCCTGCCCCCTACTGAGAGGCTGCCTTCCTGTAAACATCCTCAGAGACCCACCCAAGATAATTAAAAAGATCAAGTTGACAACAAAACCTAACCATCACAATACCTGAGGTGAAGTTCACTCAGGAAAGGCTAAATGAATAGTAATGCAAACTCTTTTGAAAGGACATGACTAAGTGAAAGAATTCTGAAGGATCAAGATCAAGATCAAGAGTCATTTCCTCCCTGGACTGACAAAATGGCTGTGTCACTGCACACATGATATTGGTTTTGGAAGCATGTAAAATGAGGTCATGAAGTGCACACAGTTCCAGGAGCTGCTGCTGAAATGTGTCATATGAAACAGAGTGACAATCCTCTATCAGAGACAGAGGGACCATTATATAAGTAAGGTTGAGCAGTACTTTGCAGTGAAGACCCAAAGATGGTTTGCATGTCTCCATGGGATGGAGAGCTGGTGGCTTGGAATAAGTTTTCCCCTGGCTACTCAGACCAGCTGCACAGATGAAAATTAAAAATCCAGAGACTATCATCACTGGTTATGGATTTGGACTTCAACTGCAGATGTTTGATGGTTAGTGATTTTTGTATTGGTCTAGTCTCTCCTGATTATGCCTTTTCGTAATGGAAGTGTTTACTCTGGTTCATTATATTTTGAAAGTATGTATCTTATTTTGATTTCACAGGACTCACCGTTAAGAGACAGTCTTGAGTCTCAAATGAGACTTCAGACTTTGGAATAGTCTTTTTTATTGTTTGTTTGTTTGCTTGTTTTTGTTTTTCGAGGTAGGGTTTTGCTCTAGCCCAGACTGACATGGAATTCACTATGTAGTCTCAGACTGGCCTGAAACTCTCACCGATCCTCCTACCTTTGCCTCCCAAGTGCTGGGATTAAAAGTGTTTGCCACCAATGCCAGCTAGTCTTTAAATTGATATAATTTGCAGTGTAAGGTAGTTGGTTATGAGTCAATGGGAGCCAGGGACAGAATGTGGTAGAAAGTTTCAGCTGACTGCAACAAACTATAAATAGTTTGGTACTTATTTTGAAAAGTTTCTTTGATGAGATTACAGTATCCACATATATAGGATTTATCTGTGTGTGAATGGCCCCGTGATGGGAAGAATATTGTAATTATAACTTTTTTCACAGCATCCCTTCTGCCTCTGCCTCCAGACATGGTGGTAATATAGATTCGTGTCACTAGGTCCAATTGGATAACTTTTATTTTTACTTTCTAAAATAATTACTTTTAATTTAAAAGATTTGAGTTTACAGATATATATATAGATAGACTATTTCTATATACTCCAAAACTAGTTTCCTCTATTATTTATTTTAAGCAAAGATTAAGCTTGTTAAGAAACAGTTTGGAAGGCTGGAAAGTAGGTAAATTGCTTGTCACACAAGCATGGGTTCCTGAGTTCTTGAGTTCAGATCCCTAAAACCCATATGAAGCCAGACCCTGTATTGGTTGTCTACAATCTCAGTGTGCCATACTGAGGCAGAGTCCTCAAAAAACTTAGTGGGCCAGCTAACCTGGTGAATCGAGTGGGGATCAGCAAGAGACCCTTCTTCAAACAAGGTGGAAGGCGAGGACCTACACATGGACCTTGTCCTCTGACCTCCACATACATGCTATGACACATATGTGCCTTCACTCCACTTAGGAGCATACTTATATGCACATATACAACAATGTGCATGTATACACACACACCAAAAATTAAATGAGTTAAATAATGGAAGGTGACAGTTTTAACATAGATATAAGCAGGGGCATTAAGGGAGAGAAACACTGAGGGAAGGAGAATATGCATACCCAAGATATGGGTGGGCTTCTTAAGACACAGAACAATACCTTCTCAATGACTGACTTATAAGCCAGAATACCTATAGTTAAAACAATGTCTAGATGCCATCCCTAACTTTATTCAGATTTTCTTAGTTTTCACCTAATGTTCTTCTGCTTTAAAATTCCGCCCCCCCTTTTTTGCCCTTGCAGTTTCTCAGGACATTTTGAGGTTATTGATCAGGTAAAATATCTCGCTGTTTGGGTTATCTTGTGCTTTCTGTCCTGCTTGATACATGGAACATAGATTTGAGGAGGAAGACCATAAAAGGAAATTGCTCTTTTATTAATGGCACATACTGTCAATGCGGCTTATCACTTGTCCAAGGTAGTGTGTGTCAGGCTCTTTCACAAGGCAATGTTTTACTCTTTCAAAGAAATCATTAGCACAGCCCACACTAACAACGTAGGAAGTTGTGCCTCACTCCTGGAGAAAGACTTACCTGCAAAAATTGTCAGAAACTTGTCTATTTTCCCTCAGTGTTTATGCAGTAATTTTTATATTGCTTTAGAGTAATGAATATTTCTTTTATATTGTATTATAATCACAAACTAGTTATTGACTTTTTTATTCAAATTATTCTAGTTTCAAGCTTTCAAACTTTGAAACTTTTTCAACTTTGTGTGCCTCGACTTTCAGACATTTCCTCACATATTCCTGCCCCAGTCCTGGAATAATCCGTATCTTATGGGTTTCTGGTTCCTTTCATTGGATGAAGTACTAGAAGCTTAGGAATGAGGAATGTTAGTGTTCATAAGCTATCTCAGCTGTTAGGACAAGTCAATTCATGTGTGTTAACTAATCCATACATGTGCATGGATCTTTAGATATTTCAATACATACCCTCTGTGTTTATATTGGGTTAACATTAATTCATACTAATATTTCCAACTCTTATTCATGGACAATTCCAGCCTTCATCCCTTTCTTGTCTGTAAGTTCTAGCTCCAATAGTAAGAATCCGATTCCTGCCATCTGCCATTTATTACTATAATAATTCAATTCAAACATATATTTGTAGTTCTATGAATTACTTCTCGTACCCACAGGGATATTCTTTATCAATAGAACATGATTATGTGCTTTGTGTGATTAATTTTATAGAGTTCTCTGATTCCTAGTTACTTGAACCATATTTTCCCTTTGTCTCCTTTAGTGAGGTTGCTTCATACATTTGCAATATAGATTATTCTTTAATCACAGTGTGTTACATCCTGGAATGTTCCCTAAATTCCTAAATTTTTTGCAAATATGTATACATCTAGGTGCATTCCTTCTCTTGTAAAGTTCCATGGATTCTTAGAACAAATTAAAATGTAACTTTATTTTCTATTTCAATTTGTCTCACACATCATTAAAATGATACTGGTTCACACAAAAGTAGTTATAAACAGTAATAGTTTATTTATTCATTTATTTATTTATTTATTTATTTATTTATTTATTTATTTATTTATTTATTTATTTATTTATTTATTTGAGAAAGACAGTGAGAGAAAGAAAGAGGCAGATGAGGGAGAGGATGGGCACACCAGGACCTCCAGACACATGCACCACCTTGTGTGTCTGGCTTTACGTGGGCACTGGGGAATCAAACTCGAGACTTTCTGCTTTGCAGGTAAATGCCTTAACCACTAAGCTGTCTCTCCAGCTCAATAGTAATAGTTTTAGGAGAGCTTTCCTCACAATTTCAGGAAAGGCATTGTATTAGCTTTTTCATAACAATTTTATAACAATTTCTGAGTGAAAAAAAACACCTAAAGGAAGACTTATTTAGACTCTGAGATTCAGAGGTTTTAGTCTAATGTGGGCTAAATCCACTACTTTAGGCTGAGGTGAAGCAAAATGTCTTGACAGTAGAGTGTGGATCACATGCTCCTCACCTTAGATAGCCAGAAGGTGGGGAAATGGGGGGGTGGGCAGGAGAGGGTAACACAAGATGCACCCTGCAAAGACCCATACCCAGTGATCTACTTCTTCCAATAACGTCCAACTCCCTAAAGTTTCTACCATTTCACAAAGCTGGTGACCAAGCCTTCCACACAAGATCACATGGGGACATTACATATTCAAACCAAAACTTCCTTCAATCAAACAATGAAAGAGAAGCAGGGGAAAATATTTCTATCCTGAATCGCTAAAATTGTGTTTGGATTTAAACCATAAGTCTTAAAGTTAAGTAAAAAAAAAGTTAGCATTATCCTCATATTTACCCTGACCTGTTTTTGAGGACTTGACCATCCTTGGGCTACAGAGCAAGCTAGCCCTCAGTTAGGGCACAGGAAGGCAGAATTGGAGACTAACTCATTAGGCTTGGATAAAGGACACATATGAACTGGATGCCTGCTTTGGTGTTTTGTGGGAGGAAAGAAGAAGGAAAATGGAGCTAACAGATTTCCCTCTTTGGAAATGAAACCAATCTGCTGCCTGTTGATCAATGGCTACCTTATTGAGATTGTTGAATGACTCCAGCTATTATTTGCGAGCTAGTTATCAGTGATTGCTCACGGGCTTATTTAAAGGATGTCTGCAAGTAGCGTCAGCATCTGAATGTCTTAAAAAACACTTCCTCTTGAGTAACAATGACAGAGAAGGTGAAGATTGTCCCCACATCACAGGAATGACCAACTGTTCGTGCAATCATGCTCTGGCATTGTACTGACGTGTTATTGACTTAAGGCTGCAAAGTGGCCGCCTTCATGATTTTACTCAAGTTGCTAATTGAAGAAATGAAAAGAACAAAAAAGGAAACAACCTTCCAAGCTGCCTCTCTATGATCTGGTGACAGAGAAAGGTCAGGATAAGGAAAAGTCGATTGGATTTAAGGGAGAAAAAGAGCAGGGATTAGGGTCAAGGTAGCTCTGTGTAGCTAGTCAGCTAGGAACACAGGCCCTAAATACACGAATGCCATCCTGTCTTGCTGGACTAGAACTGCAGTCTGATTCAGCCTGACTCCAGATGCCAATCAGGAGCAGCTTCCTGAGTCTTAGCTCTCTAACATTTCCAGCCTAGCACTCCTCATGCGCTGGCCCTTGCTGAATCTGGGCTTTCCTCCTGGACCTACCAATCAGTCATTTGAAATTCACAATGAGACTCATCCTCAATGGATGTGCGATTTATTAATAAAAAATAATAATAAGCTTGGTGGACATTGCCATGTGAACTTTCTTGGTCTTTTCTCGTTCAGGACCCCTCTCGGCATGGGAGCTTTTCTACTTTTCCTCTTACCCAATCTAGCAGTGAAATGCACACAGAAATCAGCCCACCCACCCTCAATGCCTGGGTTCAGTTCTCACCAACTGAGAATAACTCCAGTTTGATAGACTTTAACCTGAGGCTAAATGGGTAGCTCAGACTCTGGAAGCAGCTGTCTGCCTTGGTATTCACTGCCATAGAGTCCAAGAACTCTGAAGCTCCAGCAGACAAATCTCTCCAGCAGGGTGATTAATGCTTACTGGGTTTTGAAAACACACTCTAGCTGTAAGACCTCAATGCCTTGGTTGCTTCTTCAACTCTTAGCAAACTTGGGAGATGTTGAGACCTCAAGGGGTACAAACTGAGGTAAAGCAACAGTTTACCGTTAGGCCCCAAAGTAAACTACTGGTGTCTAAAAGTGGGAAATGTCCTTGAGCCTGTAAGGGGACTCTGTTTTGGTTTGTTTGTTTTGCTTTTTTTTTCTTCCCTCTTTCCTGGAATCTTAACCCCTCTCAAGAAGATTACTGAAAGATTATCCCCTTCTAAGAAGTGCCTGGACCCCTTGCATGGGGACTGACCAGACCAGTTCAGCCTCCATTCAGTAAATTCCCATAAATGAACTAGATCAGAGACAACAGGCTGGCTTCTCCATTAATGCTCTGTAGGAGCTCTGCCTTCTTCTTCTCCTTAAGCTCCATAATAAAATCATTCTAAACTTTACCCTAAGTCTGTGGGTTTCATCAAACTGATAAGACGAGAATCTAGAAGCCAATGACTCAGTGGAAGTCACTGTGACAATTCCTGGGTTAATGCCCAACCAAGATCTCAAAATTGCTCCACTGCTCTCAAAGACACCCCAGATTCCAATATCAATATGGGGAGAAGAGGAGAACTAGTTCAGTCCACAGATCACAAAGATAAGAGACCAGCAGAGGTCCCTGGAGCACAAAGAAGAAAAACTAATACCGTGAAGATAGTACTGGTAGACCCTGAAAACTTTCCAGTACAGGCTTGGCTCCTACTTTATTCATAGGAAAGACGAGTCACCAAGTTCAAATGCCTGGTAACATGGGAGTCTCAAAGTTTCAAGGATCCAGAAAGAAGCCACTCCCAAATTTCATTTTTTTAAATCCCTTTCTTACTTTTTTTCATGTTTCTTTCTTTTTTCTTCCCTTTCTTTCTTTCTTTTTGATTCTTGTGTTTTGTAAATTATATTTTAGTAATAATTTTACAAAAGAAATTATTTTTTGGATTTTCAAGATAGGTTCTCACTCTAGCTCAGGCAGACCTGGAATTCACTATGTACTCTCAGGGTGGCCTCAAACTCACAGCGATCTTCCTACCTCTGCCTCCCAAGTACTGGGATTAAAAATAAAATAGAAATGTCAGAAATGCAAAAATCAATCAAAATTTTAAAGGGGGGTTGGGGAGATTGCTAAGTGGTTAGGGAGCTTGGTTGTAAAACCTAATGGCTTGATTTTATTCCTCAGTACCCATGTCAATCCAGATGCACAAAGTGATGCCTGCATCTGGAGTCTGTTTGTAGCAGCTAGAGGCCCTAGTGGTAAGCCCTCATTCTCTCTCTCTCTCTCTATCTCTGGCTCTCTGTGTCTCGGTCTCCGTCTTTCTCTGTTTGAAAATTTTAAAAAAATTCTAAACTTCCTATGACTCCAAAGAGTCCAGGCCATCATCCTAAGCAGAAAGAGAGCCGTGGGAGACCTCACAATATGTGATTGCTGCTATTCTACTGGGTCATAGCAACAGAGCAAAATAATACTCCCAGTGATATAAAAACAAACCCATGGGAACTGGGGATATAGCTCAGTGGGTAAGAGTGCTTACAGTGCAAGCATGAGGACCTGAGCTTGATTCCTCACAGCATTTAAAAACCCAAGCATAGGGCTGGGGACATGGCTTAGTGGTTAAGGCGTTTCCCTGCAAAACCTAATGACCCAAGTTCAATTCCCCACTGCCCACATATAGCCACATGCACAAAAGTGGTGCATACATATGGAGTTCATTTGCAGTGCCTAGAGGGTCCTAGCATGCCCATTCTCTCTCTCTCTCTCTCTCTCTCTCTCTCTCTCTCTCTCTTTCTCTCTCTCTCTCTCCTGTGTGTCTCCCTACTTGCAAATATATAAGTAAAATATTTTAAAAAATTTTAAAAATCCAAGCATAGCCTCACAATCCCATAACCCCAGCACAGAGGGGTGTGAAGACAGATAAATCACTGAGGCTCATGACCAGAAAATGTCTGCACAAAAGCATCTAGCTCCAGATAGTGTGTGAGACATCTATCTCAAGGAAAAGAGATGGAAGAGCAACAGAAAACATCTAACATTTGCCTCTGGCCTCCAGACCACATCACACTATACCACATATACTGACAGAGAGAGAGAGAGAGAGAGAGAGAGAGAGAGAGAGAGAGGAGAAGAGAAGAGAAAACAGATATAAAGACAAATAGAAAAGAGTATCCATTGGGGCTGGAGAGATGGCTTGCTGGTTAAGGTTCTTGCCTGCAAAGCCTAATGACCTGGGTTCAATCCCCCAGTCCCCACGGAAGCCAGATGCACTAAGTGGTGCATGCTTCTGGAATCTGAGCGCAGTGACTGGAGGCCCTGGGGTTCTCTCCCTCTCTCTCCCTCTCCCTCTCCCTCTCTCTCTCTCTCTCTCTCTCTCTCTCTCTCTCTCTCTCTCTCTCTCTCCTATGTATCTCTCTGCTTGCAAATAAGTAAAATATTTTTAAAAACAAGAAAAGAGTATCCATAAATAAGCCTACACAACTACAGTCACATAACTTTCTTGAAAAACACAAATTGGTAAATAGCATCTTCAACAAATGAGTAAAAGAATGAAATGACATCCATAGTTCTCTTCGTGCACAAATTCAATTAAATTATATCAAAGACCTTAAAATAAGACCCAAAATGGAAACTACTAGAGAAAAGCATAAGAAATCACTTCAAAATATAGGCAAGGAGGGCTGGAGAGATGGCTCAGCCGTTAAGGCACTTGCCTCTAGTGCCTTAGGCCATGGGTTCAATTCCCCAGGTCCCACATAAGCCACACCCACAAGATGGTGGCCCTGCTGTATTCTCTCTCTCTCTCTCTCTCTCTCTCTCTCTCTCTCTGTATCTCTCTGCTTGAAAATGAATAAATAAAATATTTAAAAATATATATAGGCAAGGACTCTGAAAAGGATCACACTAGCACTGAAAATTATGCCCCAAAAATAGCAAATGTGATAAAATTTAAAAGCTTCTGCATAACCAGGAAACCATTAAAAGAGTGAACAGAGCCTACAGATTGTGAAGAATATTTTACAACTCTATATCCAAAAGTGACTCTTGAACAATGGATAGCACATTGGGCTTATAGTTGACCAAAGGGAACTAACATCTAGAATCTAGAAAGAACTCCAGAAATTAAATATCCCCAAAGTTAAATCATCCAATGAATACATGGGATAATAAGCCAAATAGACAGCTCTCAAATGAAAAATACCCCAAATGGCAAATACAAACTTGAAACAGTGTTCAACATCCTTGGCCTCCAGGGAAGTGAAAATTAAAGCTGCCTTATTCCACCTCGCAGTCAGAATGGCGATCATCAAGGAAACAAACATGGTGAGAAAGAGGTCTCTTTGTTCACTGCTGAGCCATTGTTACAATCAGTGTGAAGGTCCCTCAAAAAACTAAAAATAGAACTACCATACAATTAAGCTATACAACTCCTGTTAGGAGAGCTTAATCCCAAGGACTGTAAATTTGCATATCACAGTGTACTATATGCATATCCATATTTATTGCTGCTCTATTTACAATAACAAGAAAATGGAACTAGACAAGATTTCCATCAACAGATGAACAGATAAAGAAAATGTACTACCCCTGCACAGTCAAATTTATCTCTAAGGGAAAATGAAGTTATGAAAAGTGAAGTTTACAGGAAAATGAATGCTAAGCCAAAAAGCCATCATCAGGAAGACAAGTACTACATCTGTCGTACGTAGAATAAGTAGATGGATGGTATATAGATATAGATAATAGAAAAGTAGAAAGGGGATTATGAGAGGTATAAAGGAGGAGAAGTAAGAGAAGGTAATAGAATACCTTATAAAAGTAACAGAGAAAAGGAAGAAAGAAAGAGAGAACAAAAAAAGAAAGAAAAGGAGAAATCAATTTTTATATAGCTGACAATGTCCTTGAGTAGAATTTTTTAATTAGAAATAGTATTAGAAGTAGATTACATAACAGAAAATCTATTTGTTTTCTTCAAAAGGTGGGCATGTTTATTGAACCACAGAACTGCTTTGTTTCAAAATAATTCAAAGTAATATACAAAAGGTATGAGATTAATAAGCTGTATAAGATCAATAGAAAAAGCTAACAATTAAAATTATAAGAAAATAAAATGACTTTTAAACATTTCCTCTGTACCACTTATACCTTCAATGATATAAGTGCTAAGAAATTGTGTGTCTCCCACCCCCAATCTTTCACAATAGACTCACGGCTTCTAACTGTAAAGACCATGTTTGTCTTGTTCACTGTGAAAAGTACCCAAGACAGAGGAAGTTATATTAGGATATTTTCAAAGAAAGAAGAGAAGAAAGAAATATATGTAGACTTGTACTTAACCTATATGACTTTCCCACCATCAGAACCCTAGACTATCGCCTAGTTCAAAGTTTATTTCTCAATCAATTTGCCAGCAGGCACAGCCAGTGAAATATAAATGCAAACCTTCAGGAACGTTCTTCATGCCCTACTGTGATTTCTCCATATACACGATGGCTAGAGCATCAGAAGTTGTCTTTGACCCATGAGAGGAAATGCCAGGGAATCCTGGAAACTTCAGCCCTTATATCCTTAGGGATTAGAAAAGCCAGCAACTGATTCTTCAGATTTCCCAAGTAATAACTTAAATCACAGCTAGGAAGGTTGTGTATGATATTACAACCGAATCTGGCACTGATACAGGCCCTGAACACAAATCATGAATTTATGTAAGGAGAACAAATGTGCAGTGACATTTCACTCTAGTAACGGCCAGAAGTGAGAGCTACAGAAGGAGATAGTAATGTTCCAGCAGAAAAGTTAACAAAACAAAATCATTAGATGTCACAGAAAACAGTCCCCTTACCACAAATCCATATGGAATTTCACTACTGGGAAAACTTCAGCAATCCGAAATGTTAATTAAACTGGAACACCACTACTTCAGTATACCTCATACTCCCATGACCACCCTAGAAAAGATTAGTGTGGTAACGTTTCATTTGTCACAGACTTGACATTCGATTTCATGGGCTGTTTTTTTTTCTTTTCTTCTCTTTTTTATCTTCATCCTGTAGAGTTTACCAGTCAGCAACTCTTTGTATGAAAACTCAGATTTCAACTTTCTTTTCTACTATTTCCAGAAAATCCATCATAGGCAAGGCCTCAGCCACCTATGCTATGCTTGCTTTCACAACAGTTTTCCTGATTTCTATTCTTACCCACCTGTCTCGTGTCATCTCTGTCCTCTGTCTCTCTGTATCACCTGCTGGCCATGAACTCTTGATCACTGCCTACCAGCTGGTGACATGAAAACCCTTTTTCCAGAGGTCTTAATCCCCTCTTTATGTTAAAAACATTTCTAATACTATTTGAATTACTTCCTTTGTGAACCATACTTTGAGGATGTTGCAGTCAGCTTTCTAGTTGCTGCACAGAAAGAACCCAAGCAAAAGTGGCTTGTGGAGGAATGGGTTTATTAGGCTTATGGACTCGAGGGGAGACTCCATCCTGGTAGGGAAAACGATGGCATGAGCAGAGGGCTGGACATCACCTCCGCCACAGCCCCGCAAACAGCGGCAGGAAGGTGTGCCAAACACTGACAAGGGGGAGCTGGCTTATAACCCCCATAAGCCCACCCTGACAACACAGCTCTAGTGAGGTTCTAATTCCTGAATTGCCGTCAGCTGAGGATCGATCTATCAGAACACATTCATTTGTTTTTGGGGGACACCTGGATCAAACCATGACAGAGGATAACTGTTAATACCAATTTCCTTTTTGTTGAACTCTTTAAAGTCCTTAGGCTGTTATATTTTTACAACACAAAATTACCATCTCGTTGTATGCTGGGAAGCTATGTAAGTGTAAATTCGATAGCCTAAAAACCCCTTCCTTTGACTCCAGCAATCTATAAATTATGATTTTTCTACACTGTCCAGTTTGGAACCTCAGACTGGTGTATTTTTAAAAAATATATTTTACTTACTTATTTGAGAGAGAAAGACAGATAGTGGGTATGAGTCCAGCAGGACCTCCTGCTAATGAACTCCTGACACATGTGGTACTTTGTGTCTGGTTTTACTGAGAACTGGAGAATTGATCTGGGGCTATTAGGCTCTGCAAGTAAGCACCTTTAACTGCTGGACCATCTCTTCAGCCCCCCAAAATTGTTGATTCATAATAATTATTTGATAGTTATTTGTTTTCTGTGGCCAATTAAATTATGTCTTTAAATACAGTGAACAGAAAGTTCTATAGCTCTTTGATGTGTTCTTATCCATGGTCTTATAATTCCCTGGACTATTACAAGATTCACTGCTTCAAACTACATGATATAAACATGTGACAAAATGTAAAAGCAGACTTGGCATGTAAAAATAGTGACAAAAGATGGGAAATCATTTGAGGAGGCAGTTTTTTTTAGAATTTAGGAAAGCGGCTTTGAATATAAAATGACTGGGTTACTTCTACAGCTCTTCACTTATAAGCTATATAGAAATATAACTTAAGGGCTGGAGAGATGGCTCAATGGTTAAGGCACTTGCCTCCAGTGCCTAAGGCCCGGGGTTCAATTCCCCAGGTCCCACATAAGCCAGACCCACAAGGTGGTGGCCCTGGTGCACTCTCTTTCTTTCTCTCTCTCTCTCTCTCTCTCTCTCTCTCTCTCTCTCTCTCTCTCTCTCTCTCTCTCTCTCTCTCTCTTTCTCTCTCCCTGTATCTCTGCTTGAAAATGAATAAATAAATTTAAAAAAAAAGAAATATAACTTAAGAGGCTACTTAATATCTTTAAGTCTCAGTTTTCTTACCTATAAGAAAGAACTAATAATAGTACTATTCATATGTTATTATAAGGAAAAAAGTGTGTTACATATATTAACATAATACTTGATATATGATAGTATTTGAAAATTATCATTTAATTGCATTCATATTTATTGGATAATGATAATGAAATAATTAGAATTGATGAATAAAAGAAGAAAATGAGCATTTTTATGTCTTTGGGAAGAAGAGGGATATTGATTTAACAAGTTTAATAAGTGAAGAATTTAAAGCGGTAGTTCATATAAAATAAAGTGTCTACACAGAACAAGGCCCTTACATCAGTCTATGCTCTGAAAGACAACCAACCAAGTTAGAGAATGCTTACATTTTCTTTGAATTACCCTTTCCCTGTCATTTCCCACACTGAAAAGGGCAGTTGGCTCATTCATCCATTCACTCAGTCAAAAAACTATTTCTTATTATTTTCAAAATGCTGTCCTAGATGCTGAGAAATCTGTACAAAGTGAATTCTGCTCTGCCAAGTTTGCAGGGTGGTTAGGGAGATGAGGCACACATGCAATCCGAAGGGATCCACTGCACAAGTCATTGCTGAAACCTGCAGCATAGAGAACAATGAAAGCCTACCCGAACCATAGAGAAACAAAGTCAGGGTTAAGGAGTGCACTTGGTTTTTCTGTGACAGAAACAATATAAACCTAGGCTCAAAGAAGGATGATGTGGAGCCTCTGGTGGAGGCTAAATTTCTGACTGTCAGTAGAGGCCTTGGCCATCCTCCACCCTGAAATTGTAGCACCGTGTGAGTGAATGCCACAGGGAGAAACATGTTGGAAATCAATGTGATGCTACATTGTGAGGCCTTTTAAGGGCAATTTGCTTTAAAGAAAACTAGCACACGATTCAAATTCTGAGAGATAGGCTTCAGAATCTTGAGAGCATTCAATATGACTGAAGACGAAGAGGACCCACTGAGCAGGTGTCAGCAGAAGTACACACTCATACGCATGTCCCCTGGGTCACCCAGCTACTTCTCCTGGGTCTGAGCTACCAAACAGTGCAACAGCTGTTTTTGAGGGTCATTTCTAAATCCTTCTCTCAAGGTCACAAGCCTCCTAACAAGAATTGCTGGGCATTTTTACTTGCTAAAAACACTGAGCAAGGTAATAATGACCAATGTCATCATTATTCCAAGACTGAGTCAAGACACTAGACATTCTGTTCTCTAAACCTTTGGGCAATTTTTTTTGAATTTTAAGAGATTAATAACATTTCTTGGGGCTAGTAAGATAGCTCAGCAGTTAAAGTGCTTGCTTGAAAAGCATGCTTACCTGGTTTGACTACCTAGAACCCTAGTACCCAGGAAAGCCAGATGCACAAAGTGGCACATGCATCTGGAGTGTGTTTGCAGAAGCAAGAGGCCCTAGGGTGCCCATATTCATTCTCTCTCTCAATCTCCTTCTCTCTCCTCTCCCTCTATGCTCTCTCTCAAGTAAATAAATATAAATATTTCAGAAAAGACTATTTCTCATCATTAATTATGTTCAGTTAGAGATAAGAATTTAGACAGAAGATGACCAACAACTAAGCAGCAATGCCAGGACCCACCCGGTAAAGTTTTAAGATTCCAGCTGAGATCCAGACCCAGAACCCACGCTGGCCCAGACCCAAAGCACAGTCCCTCCTCAGCTCCCGTACCAGCCTAGACTGGGCTCCCCTACTACTCTCCGCTCCCACAGAGGACTGGAGAGTCACCCCACCCACATTCACAATCTCCCGCGATATCCAAGTGTCTTCTCCCTGCTGCCTCCTGATCTGAGCATTCACCGGCTCAGCCCCCTTCCCTCCCATGTAGCACCCAGTCCGTGGGCACACCTAGCCTCCAGGCCCAACCCCACACACATGCCAGCAGGCACCAGCCTGTGGTCGCAGCCACGTGCACGGCCACAGGCCAGCGCAGGTCTGTGCACCTGGTGCCCAGTCTTAGGCGAGCACCTGCAGGCAGGTGCCAGTCCATGGGTGTACCCCCATGTGCACATGCACCAGCAGGCCCCCAGCCCTAGGTGTACACCCATAGTCACAGCACTGGTCTGGGGACACACATGGCCCCTAGCCCCAGGGGCACACTCAACAACACAGCACCAGTCTGTGGGTGCACCCAGTCCAGACGGCAGAGCCCCAATCCTCCCCCACCCTCCCAGTAGCCAGCCAAGCCACTTGCTTGAGGGTGCACTAAGCCCCAACCCCCACGGTTCCAGCACACTTGCCACCCCATTAGCTGATCTGAGGGCACACACAGTGCCAGATAAACAAAGTGAGTGCCTAACCTCCTCCATGAAACCCAGCACACACACACACACACACACACACACACACACACACACACACCGCCCACACAGCTGAGGAGAGCACACAAGGACACCCCAACCCCTCCAAGTGGAACCAATTGGGAAGATCATAAGGAAACCAGGTGAGTGCCACACACCAAACCCACCAAGCCCCAGTTGGGAAGTCAGCAATGAAACTAGGAAATGGAGAATGCAAATACAAGCCCAGGATGAGATGATACTGAGCACAGATCATACTGGCACCCTATGAAGAGGTTAATGATGAAAATGGAAGTGAAAACTGAAAATCGCGTAGAAAAGGTACATAGCCAGCTCACAAGCTTTGCCACCAAGTTTGATACAATTGAGGAGAAACAGATCGACCTAGGTAGATCAGTGTTTGAACTAAAGGCAAACCAGGAAACAGAAGATCTCGAGAATCAGCTAACCAAACTAAGTGAAGTCATAAGCAAATACAAGAATGAGTATCAGGAATCATCAAGTAAGTCAAACTTTGAAATAAAAACACAATTCAACACAAAGATAGAGAAAATTCAAAAGCTGTAACAGAAAACAAAAATCAAAAGGAAGTAATAAAAACCTCTCTAGAATCCCTCACTACTAGAGTCAAAAATTGAGAAGACAGAACCTCAGATGTGGAAGATAAAATAGAAGAAAATGCTAGGATAATCAAAAACTTGAATAAGTTCAAAAAAGCATGTGAACAAAATATGAGGGATCTATGGGATACCATAAAGAGATCTAATCTCAGGATGATAGGGATCCCAGAGGGAGAAGAAACCCAGGCCAAAAGCACAGAAAATATTCTCAACAGAATTATTCAAGAAAAATTTCCTTATCTTACAAGAGAAAGACCAGTCGTGGGGACTCCAATCAGACTGGACCTAAGAAGGAACTCTACAAGACATATCTTAGCTAAAATGCCAAACATAGAAAGTAAAGAGAAATTGCTCAAGGAAGCAAGAGAGAGAAAACTCATCACCTATAAAGTCAATCCCATCAGACTTACCTCAGACTTTTCACTAGAAACCTTAAAGACCAGAAGGGCTTGGAACAATGCCTTTCTAGGCCTAAAGAAGTATGTCTTTCAACCTAGACTACTGTACCCAGCAAAGCTATCCCTCATAATAGATGGAGAATTGAAAGTGTTCCATGAAATTAGCCAGCTCTACGATTATTTGAACACAAAGCAAACTTACAGAAGATACTATGGGAGATATTTCACAAAGAAGAGACAAGCAATCTACCTCAGGAGAGCAATAAAGAACAAACAGGGTAATCAAAAGCAGTGTGCTAATACTAACAGTACAGGCAAGAACCCCCATAAACCCACAAACATGGCAGGGCTTAAAGCAAACCTCACAGTTATAACTCTGAATATAAATGGGTTTAACTCTCCTATAAAAAGACACAGGCTAGCAGGGTGGATCAGGAAAATG